>JAODKL010000002.1:20985607-20997977 GCA_026780765.1 Petrocephalus schoutedeni | reverse complement strand
TTAAGGTATGTTAGGATGTTAGTATATTTACATGTTGCTTATGAGTGTTCTATGAATGCTTTATGCAGGTGGACTGCATGTTCTATGAATGCATTATAAAGGCATTATGAAGGTGAAGTTAATCATCAACAAATTTTTTTATGTACTGTTCTCCTGAAGATAATGTATCTGTAGTTGCATTATATGGCATCAGAAATGTCTACCAAATTCCATATAGCCTCATGAGAGCCACCTGCCTACCTGAAAATGCATACATGTGTTAATAAACCTCTCCAAAAAATAGCGCACTTAAGCATAAAATCTTCTAATACGATCTAGCTGTTTGGGTACTTAGGAGAAACCCTAAAAATTAGTCACAAGGCAAACAAGTGCCTCCAGTGAGATCACGGCAAATGTCCCTTAATGCCATCAGCATGTCTTTGCTGCACCGCGACACACTCTTCCAATCTAGTATTAATTAACCAGTTAAATGTTCCATTCTCAGTGGCAGGTCTGTCGCTTTCCATTTGCGGGGCAACGCTCTGCTGGCCAGGAGTGCCCGTTCCTCTGAGCGCAGAGCACACCCTAAATAACTGCGGTACTTCACTTTAAGGAACATGCACTCCCAGAGTGTCTCTATTACGGAAAGCCCACATGCGCTTAATTAGATGCAGCCTTTATTTGTGCATATTGTGCCTCATGTGGGTGTTTCTCATGAATCACTACAGTATAACGTGTTAAAAAATATTGACATTTGCCTATACATTGCAGTTCTCTGTACCGGAACCAGCAGGTGGAATCGCCAACAAGACCATCATTTGTGGCCCTCTTTCTAGGCTACTCGGTTACGTGAGTTATATGACTCATGCCTGTCAAGTAAAGTCATTAAATTCTGAAATTTGTCTCATGTCAGGATATTACAGGAACAGGGCAGTGAAAGGCCGAGAAGTAACTGTTAAGATCTGTCATTCCTCAGTTGCGAAGCTTGGCTGTCATGCTTGTGCTCCATTTGTTCAGCAAGTCAACCTTGCTTGCTTGTGTCCCGCTAGTTTCCAAGTATCTTCGCAATGTGCGACACACATTATGTAGAAATTCTGGTCAAATCGAAGGATATGCCACGGATACAAATGCATATACATCCACACTCCAGCTTTCAATTTAAACACATTGTGCTTCCACAGTGTGGCGATCACACTAGACTGGTTACTCTAGTTTTAAGATGTTATAATTGCCTCTGGAGAGAAGGTGCCCTTAATCCGTCAAGGTGACTGCCGTGTCTTTCACTCTGAGCTGTTTATTAGGAGTCCCTGGATTTCTCTGCGGGCTTCAGTGCAGTCACTGAAAACCATGAACGTCGGCCACACAAATACGGTGTCATGCAAATACGTTTCTGCTCAAGATACTAATGGAGCTTTAAATGAAAAGAGGCACCACAGGGACATCATAACGATATTTTCAGAACAGATCGGTTAAAAATAGTATGTAATAGCTTCTTTTCTGAATGTTAGAGACTTGTAACTACATGGGCCATCTGGGACGTGGGTTCCCAAACTTTGCAGCCCACAACCCTCAAAATAATAGGGCCAGAGACTCACGACCCCCACGGGGTGGTTCAAACATGCAGATGGCAGCATGCACATATTATTTTTTTATTATTATTTTATCAGTGTTTTATCTTCTAAGACAGGATATTTTTAAAACTCTTTAAAAATGTATTCACATATTCTCAAAATCATCTGGCGACCTCCAGTGATGTAGGACATGGGAGAGGCCAACATCCAGGGCATCGTCGCCGTTGGTTACTCGACGGGCAGAAGGAGAGGGATAGCTGCATTGCTGTTCCAGCCCTTCTGGTGAGCACAGAGGGGCCACAGCATGCGTGTGACAGCGCACTAAGGACTTAATGAAGCAACTAGGTCCCGTGCCTGCCAGTCTCCCCGGAGCCAAAGGTCTGCTCCTCTAGAAGGAGCCGAAGTTTCTTTCCACAGGACCGCTCCGGACGCACATTATTCCGCCCATATTGTACACCTTCATTCTCTGCCCTTCGGATCATATTCCCAGGGAGGCTACTAAATACCGCCAGTGGTAGTGGAGCTGAGGCGTAGCGACGGAGATGCGCACTCAGAGACCTGTGGTGGCGCTAATGTGATTTGGGTAATCAGCTTTGCCCTAAATGGATATGGGATATTTATACTATAAAGCAAATTCCTAGATTTTGCGCGTGTGACTAACCGAACAGTTCCCTATTTCGCCAGTGTCAGGCTGCGATTCCCTGGCATGAAAGGAAATTCAGTCAAGGTTTCCCCAATGCCGTTTGGAAGTTTTGCGACATAAAGCTTATTATCGACTTATCACTGCAGCCTCCTTGCCTTTTTCCCCACTTTGACTGTTGGCTGCTTGTAATGTTAACCAAGTAGAAAATCTCATGCATTTTCAAATGTGGTACTGCCAAATTCAGACCGTTTAAAGGTAGACATTAAAGCAGGGGTGGGCAGAAAGGGCCGTTGTGTATGTGGGTTCTCGCTGCAACTCCCTAATTAGGTTATTAATTAAAGGACTGATTTGACCAAAAGAATCCCCGTACCTGGGTTTGAACAGCAGATCTAAATGTTATGCCAAAAACCTGCATACACACCGGCCCTTTCCGGAAAAGATTGCCCATCCCTAAATTAACCAAGGTATACGCACCTCAAAGCCCAGTGTGAAATTTCAATGTGTGACATAACCATATCCATACAGTGCCACTCAGCTCTGCTGTGCTAAGGAACAGCTACTTTAAGAAACAGCACTGTAAAAACCCACACTCGGTTTGCTCGATTCAGCAGGTGGCTTACTGTCTTGTTCCTCTCTCAGGAAAACACTGACCCCTTATCTACCTCTCTGTCACCCTTTGTTCCACTTTGAGAAAGAGGATGCCCTTCACAGAGAGAAGATTTCATTAAGGCTTGACGGACAAATGCAAGCTGAGTGACCCATGGATTCTGTACTCGGAGTCAATTCAAAAACCAAGACAAAACGCCAGGAATCTCCTGCAGCTTGGGGAAAGGGCTTGAGTAATATGTGTATTAACTCAGGGTTGTCACACCTGCACACCTGATTTACTAACCAGTTAATTTAACCTGCTCCGGGTTGGTGGCAATTAGAGCCTAACCTTACTTAAGCAGAGCAGTGAGTAATTCTAACCGCTCTATCACTGCCACTGGTCTTGGAGTACAGGGCTGAGTTGGCTGTCAGTCCGAGGCTTGTTTCACAGGGGCTAGATGGAGTAGATCTGTTTCCTTTGTTCCTGTCAGTTGCCAGCAGGTATTGGCTTGGTGGTTCTGGGTAACTTGGCAGTCATGGTTCTTCCTGACCGGCAGCTTGCTTTGGGTTTCTGGTTAGCTGGTTTCTGGTTTAGGGATTCATGGTCCCAAGTAACAGTCTTTCCATAGCTGGTGTGTTGCCACTGGTGCCCTGTCTTCGTGGGGCTGTTTATGTGTGTCCTGGGTTCTTGTCCCCTTTTAGGGTTACTGGTCTGGGTTCATCAGTCCTCTGTGCTTGAGTCTGCCTTCTGGCTCGCCTCACCCTGGAGGCCGTCCATCCAGTCAGCAGCCCAAGTCCACTGGTTCCCTATTTCTAGCAGTGCTGGGCTTATTGGTCTTTGGGGTCTGAAACCTGGGGTGACGGATGGACGACGCAGTTTGGGGTGCTTCCTGATAGACCTTATCTATGGATGCCAATAAATGCTCTTAAGCAGTAAGCACCGAATCAAAGTACAACATTTTTACCTGTCGGGGTCACCATCACTCAGTGTTATTTCACTAAATGTTATACAGTAGTGGACCAAATCTTATAGGTAATGTCCAGTCAGATCAATGTTTGGGGAATGTATCAGTACTTCCAGTAACATGAGATGACATTCTACTTTTGGTGAAAGGAATAGTATTTGGAGGTTTAAAATATCCAGTTCAGTAAACCGTAATCAAGTATTATCCTTATACACACTTCTCAAGTGTGTTAAACTGGTAAGTGAAATTTGAGTAAAGAGACGCCACACCCCAGTGTACCATGTGTCACATCAAACCGTGGTCTATATATTCTGCCTTGTTTTTGCATATACTGTAAACGTTCAGGAACCACCTGAGGCTAAAGAACATTTTCTTTCCGTCAGGCCCAGTTCATGTTCCGAGGCCAAGAATCCTGAAGATTCTTGTTGGAATACATTCTAATTAACTGTCTGGAGCATCTACGGCTAGCCTTTCTGCTTGGTGAGCCCGGGGTCCATGCTGCTATGACTTAAACAGATTTGGATACCCTCCAGAAAAGAACTTTGCATAAATGTCCCAAGCATCAATGAAGTGTGAGTTATTTTTCCTCAGATTTCTCCTTTATAAGGGCTAAGATGTCCATATTTACAATGCTAATTTACGTCCATTCGTGTCATGCCAAGAATGTTTTACATCCAGAAACGTGACCCTGATGTAAGTGTGTCATTTACTGAAATGGGGATCTCCTCTGGATGTTTCAAATTGTGGACAATTTTGTTCCCCAGTTGTTCTAATGACCTTTGATATGGCACATAATCTAATGATCGAGTCTAACGGTTAGAGCATCGTCCATTAGCAGGTCATACAGTTAAACTAATTGGGACTATGTATTTCGTGACCAGCAGGTCCAATTAGAGGGGCTTCAAGGTATTGTGCTATTAAGGTGCCTTACGATGTCATTCGATATTTCCTTTGGGTCTTTTATTCACAGATTAACGGGCAGAAAAGAAATACAGACTATCTTTCATTCCATCCCAGAACACATTCCATTTGTTTTCTGCAAATCAACTGACATTTAGCAATACAGCTCCACGTTCACCCCAAACCGACCCCCCCACCCCCCGACCCCCGCTCTCCTTAGTGTGGTAAAGTTCCTGCAATTGAACAGCTGTCAATGAGGCTTCTTATAGCATGTGGGCTGATGAGTGCTGGGACAGGTCTTTGGCTGCGTCTACGAGAAGCGACGGCCTGGCGTGCTCCGGGGCCGCGGCCATACGGCTGCAGGCCGCCATCGCGCAGCGTCGCCCGGGAAGCGCAGGGGAGCACAGCCCGGTAGAGAACCGGCCTCCAGGGAAAATAAATAATAAAGATCAATAAATAATAACTGTCTGTCTGCCCAAATCCCCCTGTCCCGGTACCAGTTCAAAACCAGGCATTCTCTGAATACCAGAAAGAGAGACGTGAATGAATGGTGCTCTTTCACAGAGCCCCAGAGATGGCGAGGTGGAAGTATTTATAGTCCTCTGTCAGTGAAACCAAAGCGATAATCCCATTGAGTCAGTAGCAGCCGTGAACGTTCCGTAGCAACACTGATATCGCTGAAAGCCCGGCACCCGCCGTCCCGGTCCCGTCTCCTTTCCATTGCCCCGGTGACAATAAGCAGGGCCGGAATCAGTGGACCTCTGTGATAAAGGCAGTAGCGCCATCGTTCTGTCTGCCCTCTCTCTGAAATGGAGGCGGCGTGCCTGCACGAGCGAAGGCAAATCGCCCGGCTGCGCGCCGACATATTTTGAATATGCTGCTGGATACTGTGTAGGAAGCCAAAACATTACAGGGAGCGCTGTGCTCCCAGATTCATCTGTGGGCTTCATCTAGTACTACGTCAGTCTGAATGTGGAAATTGTTCTTTTATGTTGTGTGACAAGTTAGAAATGCACATAATCCCAAAATAAACATATAAGTGTAGCTGCACTCAAATGCTCCCATCCAGCTAATCGGCGAGCATAGTGTAAATCATGGTGCACGGTATGTGGTTTGCACTTCGCAGAATTCCTAGGGAGCAGTTCAATGAGGACAAAATCATAATCCGATCGGGCTAATTTCTACTATCAAAATCCAGTCGCACCAACGTAGATTAAAGACTGTTTCGCGACATCTGACAGCTAAATAAAGGAGCTAATGCCTCCTTACTCCTCAAAAAAAAAAAAAAAAAAAAACATCGGCCATGAAGACAAATCAGTCTGTTGGCTATGAGTGCTGCAGGCCTGGCTACCATTCCACCGATGCCCACAAGAGTGACAGGCCTGGACACCTGACACAGCTGCCATCGATGGCTGACATGCCTTTAAGAAGGATACGACAGACACTCTTTTGTAACTATACCTGCTACCTCAGGTTCAGGTCCCCGCCACAGGCAACAGCTCTACTTATATTAAGATAAGATTCCCCGTCCTGGACAAGAGCCTGACGTCTCTCTAGTCATCTCTGGGCACCTAAAGCAGTCTAGTGTTTCATCGCCTTCCGCTAACTCTTCCTTTCCTCATTATTCTGTGGCAAATTGATGCCGTCGAGTAGCTCGCACGCCGTTCTCTCTGAACCGCCAGCAGGCCCCAGACCTCTCCAAGGAGCGTTATTTGCACAGCGCCTATGCCTCTCGCTTCCATACCGACGACATGTGCAAGGCTGCTGCCTTCAAGCCTGTGAACTCCGCCATGAAATAATAATATGTATTACTTTCCTCCTAAGCATGATTGGCTTCCTGGGGGCTCTGTTGTATGTATAACAGCACTAGTGAAGGCGGATGGTGGGGCTGGAGGTGGGTACGTTTTCTGGAACTCTCCGTGGGGTACTAGCTAAATGGCAATTAATGTAATTGTCAGCTGACCCCGGCACTTTCCTGTAACAAACAATAAAGACCCTCAAATAAATGTTCTGCAGAATTTATCAGCTCGAGGCTGATCTGAAGCGGTCTGACTGAGTCTGAGTTGTATGCATTCGCAAACGAGGCTGGGGGTTTCCTTATGTCAGGACAGACGTAAAATAAACTGGTAAAACTACGCTGACGGTATGCATGTTAGTTTGATATTTGCTGGAAGGACTTCATTTAAATTTGGAAAAACGTACTCACCCCATGACCCTGTATTGGATAAGCTCTTGGGAGAGGGACAGATGGATGGAAGATCTGTAGCATAGTGATTATATTTAAAAATGTTGCTAAAAATAAGTGCTTTGTTACTTTAATTTTTATGAAACAAGCTAATTAATGCTTAAAAAGACGGGATGAACTTAGATCAGTGTTGAATGGTTCCATGGAGCAAAGAAATGGGTAAAAAGTAGAGTATAGCTTTCACTAAACAATCACTGTGTCTCTTTGCCTTTCACAGTTGTAAACACAATTATATTCTGTTTTCTAAAGTTTATAGTATACATCCAGTGTTTTCGTGGTGTAATAAAACCTTGTACTGTGGTATTCTGTCTCATTTCCACTTCGAATAGCTGCTGATACTAAAAATATTGCTGTTTTGGGGCTAAGAAAAAGTGAAAAGGACTGAAAACAATGAACTCTCCAGTACATTCCATCTCATTTTGAGTTCCGATGTAGGTCTTCATGAGTCAGCTGGGCAGGACAGTCATTCGGCTGATGCTGTTCAGCGATGTGAATAATATGAAAATGATTTTTTTTTTCAAATGGTTAATTATCTTACTTGGAGTCCTTCCAATCTGCGGGTTAACCAAAAGTTACTTAAAGGAAAGAAAAAAAAAACACAGCACGCCAATTCCGACATGCTGTCCCGAACTGCTGGGGAGTTTTTTGTGGAGTTGCTGCTTTTTATAAAAAAGTATGTCATGCAAAGCTGTAGGTCATCATTTTTCCAGCTTGGCACTGAAGTGGGCTGACTGTTTTCACTCCGCCGTTTTGACGGCACTGGAATAGCTGGTATTGGAGTATTTCTGACACTGAGTAATATAGGTCACTAATGCAGTCTCCTTGAGAAATGTGCCACAGACAGCCGCCAACCAGCCGCATCAATACCAGGTCATAGAAACTGGGCGTTTTCTCTTTCCTTTTCTTTTTACCTACTTTCCCCAGTGCCGTAAAATTAGCTCAGCAAGTCTGGAAGCCGATGCAAATGGAGTATTTCGTTATAGACACAGTGTTAGTGGGCTAATACCGTTAGCTGACACACATTGGAATCTGTATCATATTATTCCAGTCTCCTTGTGCTTTATGAATGTAGCCAAGGTTATTTTAAGCTTCGTCTGGCCTCCCGCACGCTTTAAATTCAACATAAAGGCCACGGAAACCGAAGCTGGATAGGAAGCTCAGTGGCCGAGATTAGAAGGAGCGCTCATCCTTGACCTGCCGGCTTTTATTTTGAAGCGCATCGACCCGCGAGCCCGACCGTTCGCAACGCCGCTCCTCCGCAGGCGCCCGCCTCTAATCTGAAACTGCCCAGGCCGTGCACACGTCCCCGCAGCACCTGCCTCCCCGACGGAGCCCCTCCTACAGGAGGTGCAGCAATCCAGCCCCCGGTCTCCTCGAACCGCCAGAAACAGCGGAGGCGCTGATATCTGTCCAATTAGGTCCAATTTAGTCAATGTGAGCTCATGCGGAACGTGACCTGAAAACAGCTGTGTCCCTTTTAGGACTAGACCCCAGGACACCCCGGCACTGTCTAATTAACTGCTACTCCTGGTTTTCACAGACGGACTGCCGTGTGCGACACAGCTAGGCAAGGTCCAGCTTCTGATGCGGTAAGGCGCAGTGGCATCACGTGACTGTGCTGTAAACAGAAACTCACAGGGAACTGTAATAAGCCGTCAAAAACAGGCTCATTATCATATCTAGCGCATAATTTGTAATGGATATTTCTCACACTCCCAAAAGCCGACACTATCCGTAGGAAAAAAATTAATAAATAAAGGAATTGTGCTTAATGTAATTTAACGGAGACCCTCTGAGCACGGGAATTTGCATCACAAGAATTAAATTAGATGCAGTAAATTAATACTAAAAGGCATTTTGTATTAAATGATGACTGTGGGAATTAAATTCGTGAACACGGCTACTTCAGACTCATTCAGAATTATTGTGCATTGGAACAAAACAATATGTTTAAATGAATGCTGAGATAGGCTGTTTAGCCAGGAAGCTGATTGCCTCGTCTGCAACACTGAGGGCCTTTATTACAGCACCTGCTTCTTCAGGAAGGGGTAAAAGTTGCCCATCTACTTTTGTCAGCATGCATGCCTTTTGCCTAAATTTAATTCCTTCGCCCCAGTGTCAGTTTTCAGGCCCAGTCCGTCCCGCACACCGAGCTGAACCCAGCGACTGAAGGCTCTGACTCACTGAAAGGGTTTAACGGGCCTTGGGTCGGTCATCAGCTCACCTGTGTCAACTCTGACAGCGGGCAAGGGTCCGAGGGACTGGGAAGCCGCCGGAGCGGGTGGGCTGCTCCCCGGCCACACGTACCTGCTCCAGGATGTCGTTAATCCTGTCCACCTCGCAATCTATCAGGTATCGCTTCTCCTGCCGCCTGTCCATCTCCTCGATGATGCGCCTGTACTCCTGAGGGTCCGTGATGCTCCCCACTGAGCGCGCCGTCACCTGCCAGTTGCTGGCCACTGCCGACTCCATGATGGCTTGTAGTATTGAGAACCCTGGAGGAGAGGAACATACCGTTATTGGCTAAGCTCTTCAGGGAAACTTAACGGCGGCACCCCGGGACTTTAATATCCGCTGCCTTCACTGTAGAGATCACCATAACGCAGGGGCAGTGTATAACTCAGCGAGCTAAGCCTCTGCGCCTATGATCAGAGGGTCACCGTTTCGAGGCCCGGCCTTGGCAGATTAATCATGGGTCCATGGGCCCTTGAGCAAGGCCCTTAACCCCCAGCCCCCAGAGTTCTGCAAGCTGCTGCCTCTGCATTATGGCCCCCAAGTGAACAAGAATATCCCCACTAGGTCTAATAAAGTATTACAATTTAATACCTAGAAATTTTGGGCTCCCTGACAAGTGTCACTCCCTCGCCAAAAAATCCTATGTAGCATTTTACATACGCAGGTGCTTCTGTACAGTGCTGGGCCCCCTGAATCTGCAGGGGTTTCCATGCCCCCGTTACACCCCTGGCCATGTGAAGACCGTATTAGGTCGTATTCAATGGTATTCATGAGTGCTTTTAAGTATACAGTGATTCTATATACAGTAGTCAGGTTTGGAACAGACAATAGCTGTTTTGTTGCGTGAAATACTTAGTCCCATTCATTGGAAATGGATCCCTGTCCAGGAAAAATGAATGCTAAAATGGCTTTGTTTTGAATTTTGTTGCAAACTGAAACGACTAACCGGGCTGTCATTAAGCAAAAAAATCGTTTCAGTTTGGGGAATTATTTAAATGTTGGTCTCAGTTCAAGGGATTAAAACTAAATCTGCAGTTTACATTTGTCTGGGGTCTGTTGTCGCACACCGCCAGCCCGGTGCATGGCAGCTCAGAGATGATTTTACTGCTGGCGTACACAGTGCAGACAGAGGCAGGGTACAGCGCTCACCCACAGCCCTGCACTAGCATGTGATTAACCCTCGGCTAGGAGACGTACTTCTGCAGATTGCAACCTGTAACAACGGCTTGGTATTATGGGCCCAAATTGTCATCCTCAGTGTAAACACAAACAATTGATTCCTTTTAGTCGTATCAGGGGATGATTCAGTTCAGTGAGAAGCTGTCAAGAAAAAAAAAAAAAACAAAATGTGGGAGACACCAGTAAAGGTGTAAATTGCTTTTATGCGATAGGAAATGGACTCGGTGACAGCTGGCATTGCTGTATGCATAACCTGAAGTGCCATTGATTGTACATAATAACCCCTAAAACAGCCTTAAAGCGCACATTTTCCGCAAATGATACCGGATCCCAGAACTAATCTGTCAGCTTCAGAAATAAAGCACAAAAATAAAAGACGCAGAAACAATCACCCACATAAAATCACTCTGCCGGTAGAGCATGAAATATCTTTGTAAAGTACGGACTTTTCCCAACATTGAAGTTACTTGTTTTACACAAAAAAAGTGTGCGGCACCTGTACTCATGCATTTACCAAACAATATTATGTCAGGTTGTATATTTAGATTACACTAATGAACTGCCCCATCCCAAGATTGTGACGCGCCATAAACGCGTGTGTGGGCTCCAGGGGTGGCTGCTTATTTTGGCAGAGAGGAGCGGAAATGCCGCGACTGCATGCAGGGTATTGTTTTGTTAAGCATTAATGGATATTAGTGGATGAGCAAAAGGGTTAGGGTTAGGGTTTTTTTTTTTAACAATGATCCATCCTCTGAGCTTGACCAGCTTCCATCTCCACGGTGCCGGCGTTCCTCCCAGCGAAATCTCTGACGTCGAGCTGGCCGGCGGCCTGCAGCCTTGCTAACGTGACGCTACTCAGCTTCTCGTAATTCACGGTGTGCGAGTGACAAGCTAGCTGTCAGCTGGGCGCATTTCCATCACTTTAAAAGCAACGATTGTCCATCAGTACTGTATTCAGTACTGTAATCGCTTGGCTGTAATAAAGAATACCCCAGCCAAATGCAAGCATTTATTTGAAATGGTAATTACAGTCCTCCGTTTTCTTTAATCTTAATAACAAAAGAGTACTTAATTAACAAAACACCCTTCAATTAGTAACCAATCTGATGTAATGTCTGTTGACTGTTGTGCCAATAATGCTGGATAGTAGGCCAATAGCTTCACCAAGTTACACGCCGATATACAAGACACGATGATGATATCGTTGTCAGATTGAACATCACTAGCCGGGTTATCATCACTGGCCTTTATATATACCAGGTTACATTCTTCATTACATCTTGGTTTACCATGGCAGGTGTTTTTTGAAGGTGAGTTTTTCCAGTGCAATTTTACTGGTACTCAGGGAATACTTACTATTACTTATTAGCCTGCCATATGGGGAAGATTATATTCTGTTTATTACAGAAATCCTTGAGTCACCAAAACAATTATACTTTCTTTTCTGTTGAATGAGTTTGACACGTGCCTCCTGTTTTAGAGCTGGCCTGTGACTTGATATTGAATTAAGTCTTGAGACTTAAGTGTCGAATTAAATCTTAGTAATGCTTGACATTTTTATACATGTTACCAGCTACTTAGGCCAAAAGGATTTAGCAGGATTTAAAGATTAATCCTTTGCATAATTTCCATCAGTTACCTTTAAGATGGTCTATTTGGATTCTTACATTATGTTGCATATTTGTTTCAAGCAAATATTCTTTTAGACAAAGATATAATAGTGTTATTTGTAAAAATGCCAAAATACATCAGAACATACTAAAATTTATATATATGCCTATTAATAACCTTAAATACCCCTTGCAATCACAGCACCATCTGGGTATCGCAAATCGCAAACCTTGCAGAGAAAGTCAAGTCGAGGTGAACTGAAGGCGGCAGAACTCCTTGGAGAGTTCCACAGGACACAAAGTACAGCAAATGTCCTGTTCGGTCTTTCAGTGCGTTTTGCAAAAAATACAGCCGGCGGCTTGGCTGGGGCACTCGAGGGAATGCGGTGCAGCACACGCCCCGCTCCAGGTGTACCGCCCAAACCACTGCGACAAGGAGGGCTTCCCAAGCCGCG
>JAODKL010000002.1:20954882-20985507 GCA_026780765.1 Petrocephalus schoutedeni | reverse complement strand
GGAATGCGGTGCAGCACACGCCCCGCTCCAGGTGTACCGCCCAAACCACTGCGACAAGGAGGGCTTCCCAAGCCGCGCCGGTGTCCACCTTCCTAAGCGCTCCGCCCGCTCTGACCCTGCCAGCCCTGGCCTAGATGACGGAAATGGAGTTTTGTCTGAGGTACACTGTGGCGTATGCAACTGGGTCAAAATGGCCTCCGTAAGCGCTACGGGTAGAAAGATCATCCCAGTAACCACTGCGTGTCCAGTGCCGGTGGGTTCTGTTTACAGTTTATGCTGTTAAATCTCATTGGGCTTCAGCCATAAACAAAGCAAAAATAATGACACGATAGCTTAGGCTTAACAAAATAGAATCTTATATATTTTTCAATTAATTTCATAGAATAAAACAACTGTAATGTGGCATACATTATCATGTTGTGAGTAGTGCAATTTGATAGTGATTGAAAATGTACTGAATAAGCGGAAGTTGAAATCTGATATCCTCAAACGTGCTCTGTTTGCATTTTTCACCGATTTGATCCCAGAATGCCGTGCTTCTGCGCAGGAAGCAGGCCACAAAGGTTATTCAGAAAGTTCCTGAGAACCTTTCATTCACTCACTCTGGACCCTTTGACTCTCAGTGACTCAGCAGTTTCTTCAGGATCACCTCCCCTCCCCCCACCGCAGAATGAATAAAATGTACAGCGTGTGCAACTTGTCATGCCGTACCGGGAAAAAAAGAAAAAGAAAAAAGAAAAAACATTTCATCACGCGATAAAGCTGCATCTGTGGGCGGTAAATGCACTTTTCACAGACACTTCTGAAGAAGAGCCCAATTCATTTACCATAATTCAAGACCTTTAATGATGAGCCTTGTGGTCGATAATCTCAAATATTTGCTCAGCTCACCTGAACTGTTTGGAAGGGTCCAGTCCTGCCAAAGGCAGATATGAATGAACACTAAGCCCAGCTCCTGGACACCCAGCCTTGGAATCCCTTATCCACAGAGCCAGTGTCATGCAGGGCTGATGGCAGTACCTCTGCAGATTCTACCAGAGTGTTTCCGATTTAAACGGCAAAATGACGAAAACATTTCCCTCCACCTCATCATATAACCTATATGAAAATATAGACTCTGATTCATCTGATGAATCACATCAACGGGCATGAAGAGCGATTTTCCTGATCCGATCTGAATGCATCTGTCAGACCGTTTCTTTGAAGACCCCAGGCAAAGGTATATCTGTAAAGTAATGGTGCTTTTCTAAACCATTTTTCATGATTTAATTATGTTTCAAAGCCATTCCTTAAATAATTCCTCTTTCTGCTAAAGGAGGCAGTGTTTTAGATTGTTAATTAGTGAATCACACTCCCTCCATCTTCTCGCTGTGATACCATAAGACAGATCAGAGGGAATAGAATAAAATCCTGTTAAGATCTGAAAAAGATTCCACACGCTCCCATTTCCACATTTATATGGAAATTAGGAGATGACTCTCTGCGTGGTAAAGATTCCCTCTCCAAAGTAAATTAATTTAGTCAGCATGAAACTTTCAAAGTGAGTGTGAAAATATGAAAAGATGGATGGGACGTTTTGTGAAAGGGGCTAATTAAACTGAGAACTACAGTCCACTGCCGGAATTCAATGGGACCAGGTACTGATGGTGATAATACGGGCAGCTGTTTCGGTTTAATGTAACCCGATGGTGCTCGGTTTTCCCGGTGGTGCATGTAGGAACATTCGAGGCTAATTGTTATGACTAAGAAACTGGCTTTGCCAGTATTATTTTATGGCTTTATTTTGGCCCGGCTTGGCCCGGAGCCATTTTGGGTATTAACTGATCAAAGCCTGTAATCTGCTCATAGTGGTGCCTCAAATCGCCCCAGTACCCAACTGTGCCTCTGCACTTTATTGATAATGTGGACTCATGGGGGAAATTTCGCAGGCATCCTCAAGCAAGGTGGCGGACACTTCCGCTATTGGGCTCCATAATCGGCTCGTGGCAGATGCCACTGTGCCGTGGCTCTTCCTTACGGACGCGTGTGGGATTCCGGAATGTGTTGGCTGGGCTGGTTTATCTTGGCCCGCCACCGAAAACGTGCGGGAAGTGAGGAATCTGTCACAGCCTGCGTTCCTACCACCTGTGGGTCTGTACCTCCCTCGCATTTCCCTCACCCATCCACTAGGGGCTCTCCGTTTGGTGTCTGCTGCACCCGCATCACTGCAAACATGCGGGAAGTGAGGCATCTGTCGCAGCCTGCGTTCCTACCACCCATGGGTTCTGTACCTCCCTCGCATTCACCTCATCGCTCCACTAGGGCCTCTCCGTTTGGCATCTGGTGCACTATCATCTCTTTACGTGTCAGTCTGACAAAAAAGCAGGAAGAGGTTTTGCATCCAACATGTTTTTTTTTTTTTTGTGTGTGTCTCTCTCATAACGCTCGCAGGCTGCATGCTCAGAGCTCAAACCCCACGGCTGCTGTGCTCTGCCGTGTTGGATCTGTCCCGCCGTCCCTTTAAATTGGCTGTTATGACTCTCCTTTCCGTCAGGCGCTTTCGGCGAGAGGAGCCTGTTGGGCACAGCCGTCGCCGTCACCTTGCACGTTCCTCTCCGGAACAGGCGACGCTCACACCAGAGCCTCGGATTGTCAGGAATCCAAAACGCTGGACCCATTAAATGGAAGTGAGGAAAATCAAGCCAGATGAAAAAGGCCCCGGGTCTCTGTGAATGAGATCATAAAAGCTGCAGTCTCAAATCTTTACGCCTGGTCTGGAGGTACATTTGAAGTGTATGAAGCCTTTTCTGGTCCCCCCACCAAACCCCTAATATTAATGACATGCCCCAGACCTGCTTCTGTACCAGTATCTGCACACTCTGGATAGGAATGGTTCCTTTTTTCTTTTATGTATCTAAAATATTGACTATTTTCCGGTTTCTGGATGCACTTCCAGCAGGCACAAAGACGAATGAGCTCATTAACGCAGCATCCGTTTTTGTGCACCAATTTATTTACTACTTTGGGGTATCTTCACATCCTGTCCAGCACTGAAAATGGTTTTAGCATCCGTGCATTCTAGATAACCCTGCCGTGGTTGCAGTGTGGAGGGCAGCTACAAGTGGCCTGTGATGCTGGTCAGTTGTGGTTGACAGAAGCTCCTTAGATATTAGGGTTTGGGACCTGCTCGAAGACCTCCATGGCTTATGTCCCCATGTCAGTATACAATCACAAACCATATAATCATTGTTTCCCAAGCTGTACCAGCAATGCAGCTATGCATTTAAATACTTTATTTGAAGGGAAGGTGGGGCAAAGTAACGAGTTTAATTTCGTCAACTTCGTCCAGATAACTTCTCTTTTCTGACTGTTATGGGAGCTTGGGTAGTGACTGAACTGTGCTGCTGCAATGGAAAAAAACTAAATAACAGGCGTGTGGTTAAGCGGGGGGTGGCAAATGTCTGACACCACATAAAGTGTCACTTTAACTGCCTCCCCCCCCCCCCCCCAAAATCCTGCCCACGCACTTCACAGCATGTCGCGTCGTTGCTTATCGAGACGCAACTTTCCCGAGTTTGAGATCTCTGCCGCTATAATAATTGTGGAGAAGAGGCAATAAGCTGCGCGTGAGGCGTACGGAAGAAGTCTGAACTTCCGGGAATCCGTACCTCTGTGTCCCTCGGATCCCTTAAAGGAGACTGAGTGGGATTACAGCTTGTCAATAGCGCAGTAAGTAAACAGCATGGCTAGACAATCCCTCAGAAAAATGCCTTGGTTTGTGTATGTGCTTTCAAAGAGCATTGTAAAATTAGATTTTTCCGGCTGTGATGGAGCACACTGTGCATCAGTGGGCTTAGAGGGAGGTTTACTTGGGGCAGAAAGAAACATGTGGCCCTCCCAGTTCAAATTTCCTGGCTCTGATTCCATGGCCAATAATATTAACTAAGGAGCCGCTAGTTCCTAACTTTCCAACTCGGAACACTGTAGTGAGATATGGAAACACAACAGGTGAAGCACTCTTCATATCCTCTCACAGGTTTACTGGTTTCTTGTGTCATTAATGTGGCTATATTGCACTATTTGTCCCCTTTATGTGTTTTCCGAGTTGCTGAACCATAAAGATATACATGTCTCTCCAGGTTACAAATATTATAAATTCTTTGCACATACTGAAAATGCAATTACAGTAGGCTGTAGAATGGGAAATTGAAGGGGAATACAGGAAATTGGGGCAGTATAGTACTGTAAGATTATCTGCTGTATGATAATATGCAGACCATATTTTCATTGTTCTTTTTCCAGTGACTGGCGTCAGAACAGAAATCCTTTCCAGCATTGGTGTAGGCAGCCGTACTGGGGCTAGTACCTTCTTACTGCTGTTTAATCTGCACATCTTTGTATCCAGGATTCCATCCCCACAGACATCAGTGCCTCAAGCTGAGATTTCTAACCGGATTTTCCAAAGTTGTCTTCCGGAGTATGAACTATAGTATGTTTTCATCAATAGTTTCAGGCCACAGCAAGTGCTTTCCTGTTTTACAATATGGGTACATTATGGGTGAACAAAATGTGATGCACCAATCCAAAGCCATGCTCCTGGTGGGAGCGGTCCCATTGGGCGGTGAGTGGATGTGTATGGGTGACTGCAGTGCTGTGTATTGGCTTTGGTTTGCAGCAACTCAGCTGGGATAAGATACTACCGACCCAGGATGGGAAAATATTACTACTGCATATTGTGCAGAATTTATCATACTTTCCTTTATACTGGAAGTACTGAGGGCAAGAATTACAGCAAGCTGGGTTCAAACTAGAATATCATGTGCTACGTACGTGTAAGTAGAGGAATATAATGTGAATTCTGGGGCAATAACATTTATTATTTTTATTGTGAATCCCTGCACGTGGATGTTATAAGAGTAACATATTCGCAGAATTTAATTTTTGTACATCAAAGGATATTTTTAAAACATTGCAAATTGACAAAATATTTCATATGTTGGATCCTAGATCTCATCCTAGTTTAGTCCCACAATTATTCTCATTGAGTTACCTTAGCAATAAGGCCAAATAGCCCAAATTTTAGTTTTGGTTCCCCCAGTCAATGAAAGCAAGTTGTGTTTTTTGAAATGTCTAAAATAAGTTTCTGAAGGTGCATCTGTGCTGGCAGTCTATTGCTCAGTAACTCAAAATATGACAAAAAAAAAAAACAAGACATCGACAGAAAAGGCAGCATGTGATTTGAAACAGCAGGGTTAACATTATTATTCTTGGTCCACTGTCTTCCTGTCATGTGATTAACATCAGGTGTGTCACATCCTGTTTGAAACATCTGTGCCTATGTTCTAAACAAAAAGAAAATGTGCAATGGCAGTTCAGGTGTGTGTGTGTTTCTGTATAAATCCTGCAAATGCAGACTGGCTCTGTATCACTGTCTCAAGTACTCCATCCTTACTAGAGCAGCAAACTTAAAAATACTGGCTTGCAGCAGCACTGGCAGATGTGGAGCTGTCCAGAGTGCTGAATCCATACAAAATGATCAAATTCCCTCCTTGGAGCACAAATAGTGCAGCCCTATCATTTGTCTGGCTGTTTATGGACCTTATTTTTCCAAAGGGAGTACCACAAAAAGACTCACGAAGTACCAACGTGTTCATAAATGGGCATACCATGGTATAAATAAATTCTCACTTAAGTTGGGATACTTCTGTAGTTTTTTCAGTATAATACTTAAGACTCTGTTTTTCTGCTACACCCACTGAATCGTAACTTAGATTAACATGTCAACCATAATGTCATTACATTAAAAAAGCAGCAGCCCTTGTATAAACAACATCTGCGCTTTAAAAATCAAGCGAGGATGGCCGAATGTGTTTTCTCATTGTTTCTCACTGACTGAGAGCTGAAATAACATATGCGTAATGGTGCGATAATGCTTTATTAACGCTCACCTATGGGCTAGGCCCCTTTGCCACCAGCTTATCATGAATATGAAGGGAATCCTTATACTTTCCAGTGAACGGAAATCCCGAAGTTTCCAATATACAGTGTTGCCGGAGAAGATGTGAATGCAGAAGAATTTTCAGGGGAGGCCAATTTAGATGAATCTTTTTTTTTTTTTTGTAAAGTGCACAGTAGAACTAAAAGGTTGACGTACTGAAGCAGCTCTTTGATATGGTGCTCTCTTGTCAATTAAAAGCATCGTCGGCCAGGCACGGTTCTGACTGCTCTCCTCCCTTAAGGCAGCTGAGGTTTAATCAAAGTGAAAAGGCATGTAAATCCTATCTTAAAGGCTGCACGAGTGCCAGAGAGGCACACATCTTCCCATATCTTTTAATTTTCCTAGCCCACAGATGCAGAAAGCCAACCATTGGATCATACGGTGCTGCAATTATCTGTTGAATCAGCCATGTGAATCATAACTGCCATACAAACTGAATTTCTGTCACCGGATAGCTAATCATTATCTGTTACCGAGCAAAGCGTATTTGCATTTTTCAGATAGCATCAGTAAAACTGTAATGAAATTATTTGGGGGGGCTACATTAGATGCATTAAGAAAGGGATGAAAATATTAAATCCCAGCTTTCAGGTCTCCAAAAAATGTTCAGCAGAGTTGTTATGCAAGATTTATATAATTACGATTTAATAAAAAAAAGTCCTTTTAAGTTTAGATGATGACGCTGGTTAAGTTTCCAAGTAAAAAAAAAAAACAAAAAACATTTAGCTAGTGCTGAAAGGTTTAAAGTAATTTTAATATTAAAATGTAGCACGTTCTGAGCATTGCTGTGTTGAGTAGTATATACACCAGCATATAACAGATCCCAATTTATACATGTGTGAGAGAGACTGCAGAGATGGCATAGTCATAACAGATCTTAACATCTGAGATATGCTGTATAATATGTGCACGTAAGCAGGACATGTTCAGTTTAGGCCCCGACCATGTAGAAACACCCAGCTGGAGCATCAGAGTGCTGTATCTACTTGGAAATAGCTTGGAGCACAGAGAAGGTCAGTTTATCTTGTACATTAGCAAAATGAAAAAAAATGGATGCTCCAAGCTACAATTTCATGGTTTTTGGAAATGGGGGCCAGTGAATGGAAAAATGACGTCACTCCAGAATCACTTTGCTGGCTTGGGATTAACCCTTTCTGCTAGATGATCCCGTTTCAAACGGACACCTTTACTTTACGCTGCATGTCTTATTCTAGCGACATGGACATTAAAGTGTAATACTTCCGATTGTCTTATTTATGAATACTTGACACATGAATTTAAAAAAGGGCGCAGCGTTTCCGGTTCATTTAACTCGCCGTGGGGTTCTTTATCATAACCCTGTCCAAAGCAATTATTTCCTTAAATACTGCAGCGGTTTTCATTTTTCTTATTTAGTCGGAATATGCTCTCAGGAGTGCTGACAGACAAAATGGCAAGTTTTGAGAGCTGACCAAAGATTTCCCTTTTCGGTTAATTTGTACAGCTTTCATTAAGTTTAAATAAGAAGGGAAAAGTAAAGACCATATAGGAAAAAAAAAAAAAACATTTAATAAAGATAGTGCCCAGCAGGCCCCTGTGCGTAGTTGTATGCTGAGGACCTTCATGTCTTCACACAGCGCATGAAGCTATTTCTCCAGGCTTGGCTAACACTGACTGTGCTTTCTCTGAATATGGGGGGGGGGGGAGACGAGAAGTGGCGAGGGCCACAGCCCCTCCTGGGGGCCCCCCGCGGTGAGCCGCTGTGTTGGGCTGCCGTACGGCGCTCCCGAGCCGGGCGTGTTCGCCATCTGGTCCGGGCGCGTGCTGCTCGCTGCGCTAATGAGGCCCTCCAGCGTCTCACCTGAAGCCCACACTGTGCTCATGCTAGCAGAACAAGGCTCCATTCCAGCTACAGTCCCAAGTCACTCGCCGTGCCCCGGAGCCAAGACAAACTTAGTTTTTAAGACTTCTCCAATTTGCTTAGCGTTATTTATGTTGAGCCTCGGCGCAAACATTTAAAAGCTGTGCTTAAATCTGATTGATCGAAAGGTTTTTGGATTTTGATTAGGGTGACCAAAATGTGGAATCTGTCATGTAGGGTCTTTATGGCCATTTCATTTTTACTTTCACCTCCTTTGGCGATTTATTTATATTTATTTTTAAGATCGTAGTTAATTGAAATGTACAGTATTTCAGAAGATCAATAATTCTGCAGACATTCTTAGCACAGATGAATGCATGTCTGGGCTTTCTGTGGAGCATAGTAGCAATATAATGAAGCTAAAAAATATAAAATAAAATAATTCCCTTAATCATCCCATGCACAGGAATATTGGCCTTATTCCTGCTGTGTTCCGTCTTGTGATGCTAGCAGTACCTTTCAGTTCTTCTTTTGGCCCATAAAGGGAATAAACAAGGTCATTGCTGTTAATTTACTAGGTTTAACACTGAGCCGAAGCGCTGGTCTTTAGGCAGACCTTTAACATTGTGCAGTGTTGGGCTATTCAGAATCACTCTCAAACCCAAACCCTGCCCAAAGCCTGATCCATGTACAGGATAGGCATTGTACCATTGTGGGGTGTGATAAAAGAGAGAAAGTGTAACCAGTGTAAAAAACAAGATTGTGACGCAGGAAGTGACATCATTGATAATCTTGAGCTTTTAATTGATTAGCCTGAACCCAGTTCAGTCCAGTGAAGATGTATGTTAAATGAGGCATAAGTATTGTGTTGGCCCTCTCTCCCACGCTATGTTAATTAGCCTTTTGGCTGTTGCACAGAACACTCATTTAGAACTGTTTGATTAATCTAGACTTTTTGGCACAGAGCACTCATTTACCACTGTTTGATTAGTCTTGTCTGATGAAGAGGAACCACAAAGATATCTAGTAGTCATTTCCTTCACTTCAAAACAGTCAAAACGTAAACAGTGGGATACATGTATTGTTGCTGAATTTCCATAGCTTTGATTTAAGACCTAATCACGATGGAGGTAAAACAAATTAATTATTAACTTATCATTCATCTGAAGTAGCACCATTTTTAGGTTGAAGTGGAATCAAAGCCTGGCACCACTGCATAACGTATTCAGGGTTGTACATATTGATAGTCACTGGTATAAATATTATAATTAATATTTGCATGCAAACTTAAGTCAAATTAACTTTCAATGTATATTTTTGACATTGCTTCCCAACTTCAGATAACATGTATTTGGAAATATGGTATTTTGGCCAAAATATGCTTCCAAAAATGTATAAATGTAAATGTTTTAATACATTTAAATAAGATTAGTGTTGGGCTTCTTGGTTTTTAAAACAGTTTCTTTAAATGGTATATCTGACTGTACCATTGTGATTACATGTCATGTTGTTAACATGTTTGTCGCTGGACCTCCACAGTTTTAAACGTAAGCTGATGCAGCCCTAGCTGATGGAGCGAACATAATAGGAGGTGTTCGCATCTGTCCTGATCTGGCACTGCCATTGTGCGTTGTGCGCTGAGGCGGGGGCAGGTTGCTTAACCCTCACCCACATATCGTTAGAACCACTTTAATTACAAGGCATCAAATCAGACCATCCTGTAGACAACAGCTTTCTTTGTAGAAGATGCCTTGTAATAAAATTCTGAAATAGTTCTTGAAAATATGGAGACATTTATATGGAGACAAGTACGGAAGCTCAAGCAGTAACTCGGACGGTTTCACGCCTGGGGGGGGGTTTGACCTCTGCTGCCTTCTTTGCGCTAATGAAAAGCTTTTAGGGCATCATGCAAAGGGACCGTTTGCTGTGTACGTCAGGCTTAAAATTCACCCATCCGACTGTAATGCACAGCCAGGTGACACTGAGTGCTATGGTTTAGATCGATGCTTGCTTCGTGGCATTGGGTTAATGTGTTACATAAGGTCAAAACAACAGGCAACAAAGAAATGCTGAAAATTCAGAACGTTAACCTGTTTGTAAAACACATGCAAGCAAAATCTGTTGATGGAGATGTTAGCTGGAAATGGGGAAAATGCAGAAAACGATTCACTTTCTAATTATAATACATAAATAAATGTATAACAGCCAAATTACCTAGCAGATAATAATGTAATAATAGTCATAAACGGCGAAAATCCCAGCTTCTACACTGCCAAATATGCTCTATCTGCTAACGAATGAGCATAAAAGGTTTCTAATATATAAACTGAATTCATTATATCAGGCAAAGCACAAATGGTCTTAACTGAATGACAATAAAAACAAACTGGAATGTAAAATATTAAACCTCATAAAATGATTAATTTGACAGCAAATTCCTTTTTTAAGCCAGGACAATCCCCAGTTAACTTAAGCAGCAAAATAAGTAAATAATTTGACAAAATATTTGGATGCCAGTCTATTAGAGACTTGGTGGGCATTCATCTTGAAGCAAAAACAGTCAAATTGTTAACAGTAAGAGCAGCCAAAGGCCTTTGACATTTCTGGCAAAATGGCAAAACAAGGTCTAAATGTCACTTATGTACCTTACATAAACATTTTGTTTTTAGTGACAGCAGTACTGATTTTGATACTGTGATTTTATACTGTCATACTGAGCAAATGATGCCCAGATTTTGGAATGGATACATATCCCCGTCTGTGCGTGACTAAACACACCTGTTAATTAGGGATCGTTACGGAGGCATTTAATATGCACACTGAAAACTGTTGACTGCCTGATCCGGCGTGCTCCAGGATCCAGTTGGTGCATTACAAATGTGTCACCACTACCTCCACTTCCTGATGAGATCATTTGAAGGAAAAGGGAATAGATATAAATGTATAGTTAGTGATGGATGCCCCCCCACCCCCCACAGTCTAAAGTGTAATGACAAGTCAGGTGCTAAAAATATTACCCCTGCCCTCTGGTGGTTTCAGATGTGAACTGTCAAAACAGAAAGGTTGGTAAAAATGGCGTCAGTCCTGTTACCTGATTATTAAAAAAAAAAACTGCAATATGTTCATAGGAATAATACTGCCTAATCATATGTATTAACAACAACATATTAAGAGATGTATAATGCATGTTACATGAGAAGCACAGAAACTGATGCTTTGTATCCCAGTAGACATTATTCTGCAGAAGTAATTTGAATATTCATGCGTCATTGCAGAGGACGAGCGGTAACATAAGGCTGAAAGCGTTCTGACTATTCCTCCTCCCACACTGGGCAGTATACTGTCTGCATAAATGCATCTCACCACCCTTGGGACTCTGACAAGCTGACACCTGTGTGTTGAAACCACAGTGTAGCCGTTTCTGAGCGAGAGTTAAACATTTGCATCGCCTACATGGCCTGTATCGCTTTAGTGCCCGTGAGTCATCTACTAATGAACATTGCCATCTTGATGGTGAGGGTGTCGCAGAGAGGGGCAGGTGAACGATGCATCAGTCTGCATGTCACCAGGTGCTGCTGGCACAGTGTGACATCACCAGGTACAGCCCGAGCAGTGTGACATCACCAAGCGCTGCCCAATGTAGTATGACATCATCAGTCAGGTGCAGCTTGAGCAGTCCCACATTATGGAGCTCGGCCCCTAACCTCAACGCACTGTCCAGAACTCTCCCCGAGTAAATATCTCTACTACTTCTCCCAAATGTCAGTCACAGGTGTTAACTGAAAGCCAAGGTGCTTTTACGCCGTCAGGCAGTCGGTAAGGTGATTATCCTCCTTTTTTTTTTTTTTTTTTTTCCCCACTAAAATGCGGGTACACTGCTCAGAAACAGCCATAAATACAGTGCATGAGAGGCCCACATAAATCAAGTGGGGCTGAGAGTGCTGAATCAGAGAGACGCTAAGGTTGATTGTGCCTCGGAGAGACAATAAAGGCCGTAATCATCCAGTGGTACCGTGGCGGCCCGCAGCTATCAGGCCCGACCCGACCGCAGAGACGGTGCATCGAGGGCGGGGCCGGGGGTTAAGCGCCTTCACTTCTCCACCCTTCCCTGCCCCCTGCATTCCCGTCACATCCATCTGACAAGCTTTATGCTCCTGATGGATTTGTAAGCCCCCTTCTCCTTGTCAATTGAAAAAGGAAAAATACAAAAAACACCTGAATCTGGACAGCAGAGGAAAAAAAAAGTAATGTAAAAAAATGACATCTATTGGACATGAGCTCTAACTCGGTAAAGAGGCTTTATAGAGGAAGATGAAAGGCAGCCCAGATGAGGTATAGGGAACCATAATGAGCAAATAACTAAGTATTCTTCCGTCTGATGTGTCCAGTGCCTTCATAATTAGTGGCCAGCTCTCAGCCTTGGGTTTGGCCTGCAATGCATGGGACAACTGTGCCTTAAAAGAACTGCTTGTCTCCCTTCACCCTCTTTATTCCCAATTTCTTTACATTCCCAGTATGTGCTTCCTGGGTAACACTTTTTGGAAGGGTCAGAGTTCTGTTGCCAGGGGCGACTGTCAACCCCCCTGCTGTAGAGTCAAGAGTGCAGTGTGCCAGGATTTAATGAAACGCGTCTAAAAAAATGTCCTGCGTTTAATATCCAATCAGGACGCATCATGTTAGGATGCGACACTCCGTCTCGGGCATTTGGACCACATTAAGGCCAATCTGCAAGTGTGCAGCGTGATGCGACAGGCCCTGAGATGTGAAAGCACTGCGTAGGTGTAAAAGCACTCCTTATGAAACCACTGCACGCCCCTTAATAGAATTATACTGCAGGAAACTGGCGAGTTGTGTTGTTTTCCATGTCTTTGGCATTGCAGGACCCCCCCCCCCCCCCCAGCACCAAGCAGGGCTGGATAAATGATGTCACATTAGCCTAGAGCACGGCTGACCCCTCGCTATGCTTAGAATGCGTTGGTTAAGCAGAGTGCTCATGGGAGAACTCACATACCCCAGTAAGGAACATGCGAGCACTCGATCACACGGCCCCCGCAAAAAGACAGGTTGCTGTTTACTAACTTGCCATAGCAGAGCTCCAGAATATATGGTCAAAAACTCCAGCCTCTAGCCATTCCATAGTGATTTGGGCCATTTTTTAAACTGCTAAAAAGCTATTATGCTCTCTAGTCCAGTGTCACATTCATTTTTGTGATGGAATAAAAACCTATTTTCCTCCAAGTTAGATGAAGAGCATAGTTGTTATTCCTGGCAGATAGAAGACCATCCATCGAAAGCCTGATGTGTAATCCATTGTTACCAATTAGTTTCCCAGCTTGCAAGCAATTTTTTTCCCTTCCCCTAAATATATTAGCTAAATTAAACCGCAGGAAGATAATATACTAATGTTAGCACAAAAAATCCATTATCATAATAGATATTCTTTAAGATTTCTTTAGATATTATATATTTTCTAAACTATAAAGGAATTAAAAAATGTAGTTTAAAGAGATTTGGGTGTTTTACTCAAAATGTTTCTTGCTTTAGATCACTGGAATAATACACATAACAATTCCCTGTAAAATTAGTTTCATCTTCAAAATGACAATCGTGATATTAACCGAGTAATAGTAACATCGCCTCCAGCGCGGTAGTGGAGCATCTGACCTCTTCAACACAACCTAAATTAATTGGCTATATTTAGATACTTAAAGCCATATTAGGGTCACTCTAAAAGTAATGCCCAGAACATCCCATACTTTTTCCTCCCTGTACTATTTATTTCTGACCCAAACACGTTCTCATCCCAAACTGAGCTGAGTGCTTCACTGAAGATACAACGGCGGCCCCCAGCAGTAGCAGGAGAACCTCGACAGATGCATCCAGCGTTGCGAGACTCTGGCTTACCAAGACGACGATTCCGAGGCCAGGCATGGTTATGGTCTGTTGTGAACGAAAAATGGAATATTTCCTCTGGTTACTCCTCCTACAGTCCAAAAACATGCACTTAGTTGGACTGGCATCTGTAAACTGCCCAGAGAGTATGGTGGTGTGTGTCTGTGAGTGTCCTATGAAGGGCTGGCCTTGCATCCAGGGTCTCCCCCTGTCTTTGGCTGAGTGCTGCCTGCGATAGGCCTCAGGCCCCCTTGTCACCCTGGTCAGATTCAGCAGTTTGTTAGATGGACAGGCCAACCGAACAGCAACCAGGGCTGTAGAAACAAGAGAACTATAAGCAGCAACGGAAGTCTCCGGTCACTCACGGCCACCGCACGGCACGTACTTCCCGATCCTACGCGCCGCGCGGCTGTCACTGCCTCTCACTTTCATTATTTCTGTCCACTGGAGGATGCTGAACAGCAGTGGCGTTTCGGGTAGCACGACAACGTGAAGGTGGCTTTTTGAGGACAAAGTAATGACAGCACACCCACACCGACACGAATGTGTGCCGGGCGGTGGTCACCGTGCAATACGGACGCGATATTCACACTTATTGTGAAGTATTACTATGCACTCGTGCTCAGTTTGATAAATCATTTTGTCTGTGGAGAGATAAAACAGACTGTTATTACAGAGATGGTACTTGTGGAGTGCAGAGTGCCATTTTGATCCATCCCTTCCACCTGTTTATTGCAGACTTGCTGACTGCACATCCTGGGTGGGCTGATTCAGGCTTCTGATAAGCTGGGTTTTTTTCATACATGAAGTCAACCTTCCAGGAGAAGCCGCTGATGCTTTTGATGCCATAAACAGGTGCTCTTGCTAAAATGACATCCAACATGCAGGGTGTGGCCACGGGAAAAACACGGCCCTATTACAAAACATACGGTTCAAAAAAATAAATGAAAATGGCTACACTAGGCCACATTTTTGCTACCTCTACATTTTTGCTCCCTCTCAGCTCCCTGACAGACAGCCTGCATTTTTGAGGGAGCAAAAAAGTGTATTGTCTGCAGGTCCCCGAGGACCGGATTGGGAAACACTGCTGTACATGATACAGAACAATCCCTGGGCTCCCCGCTGTTCTCCTTGGCCAGGAGCAGTACATAGCCCACACTCGTGCCCCAGCTGCCTGAAGGACACACGGCCATCAATGTCACGGGAAGCCGAGCCTCCGCCTCCTCCCTTTTGTCTAATCCAATTAGCTGCAGACGTTTTCCAGGAACCACTGAGGATTAAACACTTGTGTCGCACCGGGTCCCTCTGAGGCCTAGGCACCCCGACGCGTGCATTCAGCTCATTTGCCATGACGGGGAAAGAGTCGGCCCCTCCTCACAGAGCAGAGTGCAGGTCGGAGCATCGAGAGGAATGACATGTATATTGCTCTATCAGGAATGGACACAGGACACAGTGTTCTGACATGAAGGGGCGTCTACTAAAGAAATTGACAGTGATGTGGATGGCACGCAGAAGACGCAGTACAGGCTCTGGCGCTTGCACGGTGACCGGCACGTGAACCGTAAGACATGTGACACAGACGTAGCGGGTCTGTATTGATCCGCAGGGCTCGGCCCTGAATCATCGAGCCGTTTGGTCGACCTGTGAGAAAATGACCTGCGTACCCCTTCAAAGGCCAGATGACGGCAGTAAAACAGAGACGAGAATGACAACAACGATGCTGAAAAGTGTTTATACTCCCGACACCTTAAAACCGTAACCCTTCTTGCTAATATTATGACCCAGAGAAGGCGCAGCGCTGGAGGAATCACACTGTGATGGTAATGAAGACAGACACCCAAGGGGCAGCTCAGGAGGAGAAGGCTGTGTGTCACTTCCATTCCTTACATTGACCATCATAACTTCTGCTAGCACCCTTTTAACAGATAAGATGGGCTGTGGCAGAATCGGCAGACTAGAAAGTGAACTGCAGACTCCCCTTTGGTGTCACTGGTGGGTGGAAAGGCCTTCAAAGACATTTTACATCCTATATGACAGGGAAGTATTATAAGAGCAGCTGCCTCCCTTTATATCATACACAAGGTAATATATGTATATCCACGTGTATATTAATCTATATTTTAATCAGGATTTCAGAATTCGTCTTTACACGGACCTGATGTGACTGACTATGAATTACTAATCACACCTGCGGTGATATTTTTTCATTTTCCTGCCTCATTAACTAGATAATTAAGTTTTTTTTGCATTTAATCCTGAAGATAATTCAGCATAACAAACAAAATCATAAGCAGTATAAACTGCATCCCTCCTCTGCCCCATTCCTTATTACCCAATTCTCTCTTTACCTGACAGTCCTCTATCTCTCTGTCCATTCACCTCAGCTGATTGTCATATTGTATATCCTGGTGGCACAGTTGATCTCCAGAGATTCCCCGTTTTCCCATTTAAGACAGTTGCTTGGTCTTAAAGCTCCTTCATTGCCCCCCAGGGGCATAGGAACCAGTACTTAATCACTGTTGTTTGCCCCCAATCCCAAAAAATAGCATCTAAATTATTAATTTGTGCGCCTCCCCCCCCCCCCCCCCAATATCAACCTGTCTCCTACGCCCTTGCCGTGCCTACTGGTTTGTAGCTTGACGTCAGCGTATCAGGCACTATGCCGGACGGCTTCTGATGCTCCGAGCTGGTCACTCACCTCTCTCCGTGTCATACAGGTAGACGAATTTCTCCCACTTGTAGTGGGAGAGCAGGCTGAGTATGGCGCCTCGCAGCGCAGGGCGCATCTGAATGACGAACTGCACGTCGGCGTCAGTGGGATAGCTTGGCGTGACGAAGGAGGTGTGCAAGGCCCCGCAGAAGGAGGTCAGCGTGTTCATAGACTTCTTGTCGTAGAAGCCGAAGATGGCATAAACACCTCTGGAGAACTGGGAGCAGACTGGAATGAAAATAATGCAGAAGACAGCAGGTCATTTAAAAAGCTATGGTACCAAAGCACCCACCCATCCCTCAATCCACCCACCCATAAAACGTGCAAGGTGTGAAGGACCTAGGGACTACAGATGAAAACTCGCCTTCTGGCTATCTCGGTATTTTTACAGGTATGTAGGTATTACAGGATAATATGCATTGTCCCTGTCAAACCAGCAAACAACACCAGACAAAAAAATCCACACAAACACAGCAGACAATATGCAAATATGGACTCAAACCCAAAAACGTAAAACTATATATGTACAAATCATTAAAACCCTCATTTCATTTACTTTACCTTAAAAACAAAGGAAAACAAAGTCACATATCAGAATAAAAGGGCTTCACCGTTGAACAACACTGAAAAGCAGACACTGTAAACCAATAATTTACCATGCCAAAAGTGGCTCAGGTAAACAAAGAGCAATTAAGGTTCTAATCAACTGAACTAGTATTTCTGATTGTCCTTCATTTGTCCTTGAACTAAATCAATCTGCACGGCCAATCACCCATTTATGAAGGGCAATGTCCATTGTCTGACAAATAAACAGATCATCTCTTGATGCCTGTGTGCAGTAATTCACAGGCAGTGTCCCTCCTTCACGCTACAGAGTCCCCGGCTGGTCGCCTCTGAGTGTCAGGACATGGACGGCCCCCTTCCATGGAGAAACTGATTGACTGATTGCTTTTGATCTGAGCCAGCCTTTAAAGTGCACATTTAAAACACTTCCCCTCATTGGACGCCCTCCCCCCTTCCAAAATGCCGCATTATCACTCATACTGGCACAGACACGTCCCCTGGTGGCTGGTAACCTCTGGCCCCTTAGCATTGGCGTAGCAAACCGCAGCGTTAGCATGACGGACCCCACCCCCACAGTGGCTCGGAGTCCGCATCCTCCGCAAGGGCCGGCTCGGGATCCGCAGAAACATTTCCGGCTGCATCTCTGGGCGCGTTACCTCTCTATTGGAATGCCTCTTCATTCAAACATTCCCTGGTCCATGGACCATCTGGATATAACCGTCATTGGCGACTCCTTGGAAACACTCCGTTTGTCTCACTTAAGATTTCACCCCCCCCCCCTCCACTGGACATGTTTTTTTTTCTTTTTGCACTTGATGTACTAAAAACCATTTCAGAGTGCATGCGCCGAAATACTGGCTTTAACAAAAGCTCATAGCTGCTCTGTCCCTTTCCCGCTCCGTAATGAAATGAAAGCGTTACTGGCTGAATGACATTGGATATAAACAAGGGCCATTTTATAGTTTGGGGCAGGCTGGGAGACGGGAGGCCAAAGCTCGTCATCGACTTTCATAATCCTGACACAATCCTCATGCGTCACGGCAGATTTAAAGAAGACATATTTACTCACGAGTGCACAAGCACGAGTGCACAAACAGTCTCTTTGGCAGGCATAGTGACAGTTTGCCGAGAGACGGACAGAGACGTCGGCCTCCTTTTTAAGGTCCGCTGGAAATCTGTGCGACGTTTCCTACTTCTGGGGTTATGTCGATTACCGTTCTGAACATCCAGGTCATGAAAATCGACAAAACCGTTGCTGGCCTGAGCGGGGCATTTAATTTCCGATGCGGCAAGTGAATCTATTGTACGGCAGCTAGAACTCAAAATTATATAATAAAAAAAAAAATGATGTAAATGATTTGCCCTCTAGTCTTGTTTTCACCCCACGGTAAAGTAATTATGGGATTTCGGTATCTTCACCTTCCATACTTGAGCTAAACGTTCTTTTTTTCAGTTAAGTAGGAACACACAGCGCCCCAGTGGAGACAGTCTGCAGAAAAAAAAGAGAAGCGAGTTCACTCGACTCTTCTCTCGCCTCATCCCTTGCCTCTATCCCTCCCTCCCACTCGTCCCCTTTCTGTTCTTTTCTTAATGCCCCCCCCCCCCCGCCCCCCCGTGCTGCTGTTGCTCCAGGCTCGCTTCAGCTTCATCCTCCTCAGAAGCACAGCCAGTGTGACACAACAGATAATCGCTGTGGGGGATTACATCAGCGCCCCTCATTTAGCGATCTGTAGTACTTTGTTTCAATGCTGCTACGAAATTTAACATTCTCCCCAAGTGGAAAACAGCAGAAGGGCTCCCTGCATTTTGTCATTTTGTGCATAATAACCTGCATAAAAAACTCCATCCATCCTATCCTAGGAAGCACTGGAGACAAAGCAAGGGAATACCTTGGATGGAAAACCAGTCCATCGCAAAAATTACTATATATATATATATATATAAACATTACAAGATGAGTGATATTAATAAAGGAATGTTTTTTGCTCATTCTTGACATATCTTACAAAAATCTACAGTCAAAGGTGTGGATAAACCTGTTTTTAATTCATTTATCTTTATTTTAGCTGTTATTCAACTTTGAGGTAATGAATTAACATCAAATATTGCACAAACAAACAAGAGATGTGTTCAACCTAACATTACATTTTAGACTCTTCAAAACCATACCCTTTTACTTCAGTGACAGCACTGCAGACTCTTGGCATTCTTTCAACCAGGTTCCAGATGTAGCCACCTGGAATGCTTCACCACCAGTCATGAAGGAGCTTCCACACGTTCTGGGCACAAGTTGGCTACCTTGCCCTTACTCTTCAATCCAACTCATCCCAAACCAGCTCTATAGGGTTTATAGAGATTGTGGGGTCCACGTCATCTCCATGTCTTTCCTTGTTCACAACATAATACTAACTACATAACCTTGTTTAACGCTATCTTGTAGAAAAAGGTATGATTTTCAGTGGGTGTGGAGTCTCACCCATCCCTGACCCTTACGCCTATGCTGCAGCACGATGTAACGGCGCTTACATGCGACTGCTTACACAGGACAATGTCCACACTTTCATCATCAATAATTATCCCTAATTGCCATAATTATTCACTATTCAGGAACCGGCTTCACTGCTGCACTTCCGCGAGTTAAAAAACCTCGCTGCGATTCCAACTCTCGGGCGAGTGACACGCGAGTCAGAGGAGCTTTGAGGAAATTATGGCATTAATCTAAATTATTGCTTTAGTTTTTATCCACAGTTTTTCTTTTTCATGAGTAGTTTTCCCGGGTCCCTTCTGCTTAACACGCACCGGCTCAATCCTGTCCCGCAAGTTTTACTTACAGGTTTCCTCTCTCATTTTTAAAACCCTTCTTCTCTAACTGTGCAATGATGCTCTTAAAATTTCTAACAGTTTACAGTTTGTTTTCAATCTGTTTTGAATTGATTAGAAACGGCGCGTCAGTCAGAATGAGTCAACGACCTATCAGTTCTGGCGAGGGTCACATGACGTGACTCACTCATTATTATAGGCTGTCATTATCACAGACTGTTATACAGTATCGGCCATGTTTACAGCCTCTGTGCCAGCAGATTATGGAGATCGTATCAGAGCGTAATCAAGCCGTGCCATCATTCACATGGCAGGCTTTCCATATCGAACATCAGTCTGCACAAGCAGAACACGTGGTGTAGAAGTGGTCGGTCCCTGGAACGCCGTGCTTTAAAAGGAGAACCACTTACTTAATGACTGTAAGCCTCACTCGTTACTGACGCTATCCGCCCCATTAATGAATGGCTTGGCACCGATGCAGACGTCCAGTGGTTCCTATTCAGCCTGCTGGACTGGAGTCGATCCCCCACCCCTCTCCACACAGGGCCCGGAGTTCTGGCTGGCTGTCTGCATCCCGCAAATTAGACTGGCCACTCAGGAGCATGACGTTTCCCCCTCCCTCGCTCCCTGAAACCTCCTGTCCATACAGTGACGTACCCATGCCAGGCACACCCTGCTGCACATCCCCCCCCTCCCCCCCCAGGGGCACCAGCGTTTGCCTCGGGGAGCAGACGGGGAGACTTCAGACTTCTCAGAGTGACACGTCTTGCCCTGGAGATTAAGAACCTCGTCTGTGCCGGTGTGCCAGTGTGCCGTGCTGTATCCCACATAGTGTGCTCTAGGAATAGCATACCATTCTCCAGCTGGTGCATGTGGGTATGTGTGCTAGAATTAGCCAATCTTAAAAGTGTGAGCGTGCCTGTGCACTGCAAACAGCCTATATAACATATACTGTGCGTATTTATATACCTACATACATATACCAGTCATCTATCATATATTATGGCAGGAAATTGTGGAGTAACTTGGCAGAAATTCTTGTTAAAACCCCTTTATCATAGTTATAACTGGTTTGAACATGTCTGACTTAATTATCAGATACTAAGTGGTGTAGACCGCTACAGTTGCTGTCTACAGAAACCTTCAGCCAACAGAAACCTACAGCCAACAGAAACCTTCAACTGCCCATAAACCCATCTGAACCTAGCTGAGAATTCTAGCAGAATTCCACTGGAAAGTCTTGGATGAACTTCCACTCCGGTTACAGTTTGAGCATCAAAACACTGCGGATCACAACAGAACCAGGAGTCATAGTGTGAGTAAAAAGGTCAGTAGAAGATGCTCAGCTGATTTGCAAATAGATTTTTCCAGGATGTAACTCACAAGCAGTAATCACCGGCTGGTCTGTTAGTCGCGGAAGGCAAAAGGCTGTAGTAGCAGGTCTGCTGGTGAGCAATGCAGACCAGGTCAGACCACCTGTCCAAAAACCCATTTGAAATTGGCTGATAAGGTCTGCTGGTTTTATCTGGAATTTCCTGTGCTTCATATATTAACCTCGGTAAAGCCGTATAAATAAGAACCAAGTCATAGATAGACAAAATTAATTACAGGCTTTAGCCAGTGAAAGAACTCATAAGGAAATATTTTAATGAATGGCCTTCTGCAGACATTTTCTAAAAACAATTACTGTTCTGCAGCCTATAAAAGGGCTAAATCACATGCAGAGTGCCGCCCCGATAGCCGGCTGATCCCGTTAAACTACACCAGGAACTTGCTACCTGCTCTGCCTAAGAATCTCATCTGATTGGTCGTAATTAAGACACGCAGGACAGACAATCAGTCGAAGCAGCACCTGACATTATCTGCAGCAGGGATTCCGAGGAGAAAAGCGGAAGGATTTCAATGCAATTAAATGCTATCACGCTTTTTTTTTCTACTCTCCACTCGCCTTTTAGTGTTGGGGGTGTTACGGAACGATCCTAATGCCCCCAATGCTAATCCCTGCAATTATTGAACGCTTGTGAAGTGTGGTCATTTAGTTAAAATTAGCTGCAAATAAAATCTGCGGTTTTTACGGCAGTCTTCATGAATTTTACAGAAGGAGTTGCTGCTGGATATGAATCTCTGGGGGTATCTTAGACGTTGAAAGCGTGCTGGGTGTACGATATTCTGTTATTGAATTTTTAGGAATCTGTTGTGCGGGCCTTGCACCAGGAACTAATTCCCAATCAGCACAACAGGGGTGTAAGTGTGCTTCTTTGACGGCGAATTGGGAGGAAGCGTGATGTGAGGAAAGGGGTGTTACGGTGCCATTGTCGGACGTGACAGAAAACGTGTCAACATGCCTCAGCAGGACTGCGGGAAAATTCAACCTCAGGGCACAATTTGTGATGGGTCTGAAAGTGTGGTGATCTACCAGGTGCTGGTATGTGTGTGTGGATTAGAATGGGGACCATTCTCAGGTTCTTCTCTCTGAGAGGTGTGATGGTGAGAGTGCAGCATGGTCTGGTGCAGAATTTTATTTTCAGTATTACAATCCAACACATCATGATTGTGGTGATCACAGGAGCACTGGAAGAGCTGCAAGACTTATAACCAATGTAGTTTAAATGGACAGCTCTGATGGACCTGCCCTGTTCAATTACATTAGGCTGTAAAGCAGGGGAGATATGAGGAGAACGAGCTCAGTGCACTGCGGTCGTTTCGGAGCAGCCTTACGCCAGGTGGAAAACCCTGGCTAAAAGAGGGATGGAATGCCACAGCTATTCTGGCAACCCAGTCTAAGAGAGGGATGGGATTCCACAACTGGTCTGGCAACCCCAGCTAAGAGACAGACAGAAAACCACAATGAAATCTAGTAACCCTGGCTAAGAGAGTGACTGGATGCCACAGCTGGTCTCGCATTCCTGGATAAGAAATGGATGAGATTCCACAACTGATTAGCAATCCTGGCAAAAAGAGGTATAAGAGGAAAACAACTTGTCTGGCAACCCTGGCTAAGAAAGGATTGGGATACCACAACTGATCTGGCAACTCTGACAAAGAGAGGACTGGGATACCACAACTGATCTGGCAACCCTGGCTGAGGCAGGGATGGGATACCACAGCTGGTCAGGCTGTCAGTCGCGGCCTCTCACACAGTGGTCACGAGAACCTGCCTGTAGGCCACACTTTGGCGCCTCCTCCCTCCGGACCTATTGCAGTAGCCTTTGTGAACCATCACCCACAAGAGGGAAGCCTGCTGTATGCACAAACGTAGGACTGCAGCCCTTGTAATGAAACCACCTACATTTCAAGTAATGTGAGTCTTCCAGCCCTCTGGGGGGGGGGGGGCACTGAAAAACCCAGGGGTTACTGCTTTTTCACTGCGAGTGGACAGAGCTCAATTCTGACTTGTTATTGTCCTCTGAGACAGTCCCCGTCTCCTTTTCCTGCCATGCTAGGAGCTGGTGCTGAGCCGCGTGGGAGAGATAGGTGCGTCACATAGCGGCGCGTTGCGCGGCTGAAGGCTGACACTGGACCTCTGTTCCAGTCTGCACTAATCCAGTTTTGTGGCTCAATTCATGACCAGCTCCAGTGGAGAGTGAAAGCCCCAAATCAAGCCTGTACAGAACATTCAGTTTGTTGGCTGATTGTGGGCATGAATAGCAATTGAAACTCTCTTTATTGAGTTATGCAGCCCCTTGTGCATCTACTCAGAATAATAAATGAAGGAATCAGGCGAGCAGTGTTTAATACAATAATTTCTACTCACAGTCAGACTGTAAAATTTTTATCACATCATCAAGGCAGACATCAGTAGTAGAAGTGAAAAAGTTCACGGGAGAGATTTTTTGATTAGTATATTATTAACCTTATATACATTATTATGATTATTAACTTTGATTGCTAGTTTAATTTATTCAAACATGGAGTGGATTATTTGTCTTCTCAGTGACACAAAGAGGTCTGTCATGGCTAACAATCCCTAAAGCAGATTTAAAGAACAATGCCCAACATAAAACTCCTCATCACAGGTTAAGCTGGTCCTGATTTTCAAATCCAAGAATTTCTAAGTTTTCTCCAGCACATTTTGTGGTGCAGTGAATATGCGGTAAGAGCCGTAAGTAAATAATGAAGTAGACTTACATAGACTATTTATTAAATTGAAGTGGGTTAAGTCCTTGTAGGTATATTGTTTGACTTGGGATATAAAGCCTGATCTTTTCCATGAAATAATTAATACCATCTTGTTTATATAATTGACTGTGGTCATATAAATTGTCAGGGTTGGTGCCTTCTGCTCTTCCGTGTCTCTTCGGCACTTGGCCGGCAGAAGCTCCCCCCCTCCTCCCACCGGTCTTTTAGCCCTAGTGTGTTTTTCAGGCTCTGGCCGCATAGCTTTTTGGGCTGACTGTGCGGCACAGAGGCTGTTAATCCTTCCCAGTTTGTTTGTATTTAGTGGTTTCTGTTCTCCAGTGCTTATTTTCTATCTTTGATTCCCTAAGGTTTGCCATACTGTTTTGTGCATGTGTTCCTTATGCATTAGGAAGGGGCAGTCAATGTAAAGAATTGCCCTATACCACATTTACTTCTGTTTGGATACTCCTAAAATCAACGGACTTCTCATTAACTAAAGAAAGCTTGACTTGATTATGTTTGCTAATGCAGTTGTCACACCCTCTTCTTTTTGCGCTTCTCTGAACATCTCGAAGGGACGTCTCCCCCACATACGTGTTACACCAGTGCGCTGCAGAATATCCCAGAGATCCAGGAAGTCCAGGATTCCGTTCCCTCTAGGCAGCTCATGGATGTAGCTCTCACTAACGGCCTGCTGAGACGGGGGTGGCAGGAAGGAATCCAAGGCCTACCGCCAAGACGGCTGATGAGCACCAGAAGCAACACCATCAGAGCTCTCCCAGTGTTGCTTGGAGGCCTTGTTGAGGCAGCCACAACAACAGATCCATCCCCCTGTAGCTACCCTCAGCAAATCAGTAAAACATACAACTTTGTCTGTTAAGCAAAGAGGTCTTATTGCTTAAAAACTGGTAGACTCTGACCCCTTGCGGGTGTCATTTAGGTAGAGGTACCATGGTAAGGGCAAGGTGGGGGCAGAGGCGGATGCCGTGCTGCTGGCAGGCCTCCGGATCATGAGGGCGGTGGCAGTCATTGGTGTGGGCAGGGGCAACCAAAGGGAGGCAGATACCACATGTGTTCCTGCCACTGTCTCAGGGTCACGGGGCCGCGGAGGAATCATCATCCAATGGCATCATTTTGACTGTCATCCTCCGTGGCTCCTTTGGTCACTTCTGACATGATGTCTCTCTCTGTCGTTACTCATATCCTAGCATTCCAGCCATTCGCTTTCCTTTCTTCGCCGTCTCTGAGGACCTCTGATGCCCCGCAGGGGGGCGAGAACATCTGAAGGAAGCTTTCCATTGGAGGGATCACGCGTGGAAGTGTTCCAGGTCGTCTTTTCAGCCTGCAGCTGCGGAGGATTAGTTATCATCCCAGCCCAGGGTTCACTTCCTGCTCTGCAGCGCGACCCACAAATAAGATGTCACGATCAAGCGGGGAACGTGATCCCGGGGAGCAGGCCGTGACGGCGCTGTGGGGTGATGCAGTTTAATATTTCACGCAGTTGCTGCATGCCGACACATGCACATGAAGAGTATGGACATGGTGCTCGCCATCCTCCTCGCTGTTCCAGTACGCCTAGTATTTCAAGGGTTTTACCAGATAGCCTGAGCCCAGAGTATGCAAATCCAAACCTTTTCACTGAAGCCTACGAAGGGACCCTTTGATATCATAGGCGGTTATTGTGATTATTAATGCTTTTGATTAAATTCACTCATATAAAACGTCCACTCAAAAGACAGCAGAAGTCTGGCCTCATTGAACCGTATAAGTCTAGCTTAAGTCTTGCTTCTCACAAGTGCGCCTTAATATTTGTTACGCTCAAGTAAAGCCGGGCGAAAACGAGAAACGTTGATGAAACGGTCGATGAGGAACTTTGCTTGGTAGCACACATCAGCCTATCACATCACAGAAACAACCGACCAATCATAGGGTAGGCTTATAAGAATGGACAACCTACACCCAACAAAGGTACATGCAGAACATGTGCTAATGTATTTATATCATAGAAGAGATAAACACCCCCTCAGAGGTAAACTTCAAGTGTCGGTTAAAGCGACAGGTCAGCACCTACAACAACTTTGTAATAAGTAGATACTGTGTATAAACAAAGTAAAAAGACATTGGTGGTATGGTGGTACTTTCCGCAGACTGGTGGTGACAACTCCACCAGTAATGTCAAACACATTCCCTGGGACGAGCTGCGAGGCAGAAAAACCCTGCAACGATCTGTTCTGTCTTTGTATGAGTTTTCTAGTATTACAGCCTGCAATATTTTTATTTGATTTAATTAAAATTACACTTCAGTTTGCAGTCTATTCAAATTGTCACAATTGTCGATTATTCCATCGCTTAATCGCATAGCATAATGATTTTTTTAGAATGGGTCCCTATAGGTGTGTCGCTGTTGCTAGTTGATCTGTACATCCTTGTTGCTACCTGACCTGTACAGCCTCACCACTCAGTTTTTTTTTTTTTTTTTTTTACCACTCTGCTACAAGTAATGCAGCGTAAGCACACTGTGCGACAGTAATAGTCCTCCGTGTGAAGCACGGTGATCACTGAGCAGGACATAGTCATGTGGATTAAACAAAGCATCAAATCAAAGAATTTGCATCGAGGATTTTTTGGTAATTGAGTTATTCGAGTTACTTGATGAATCGTTGCAGCCCTATCTGGATCTGTTTAAGGGGAACTCCAGGGGAATAAGCAAAAATGGAGTCTTAAAATAAAGAAACAGTGCTTTGAACTATATAATGATAATTACTGACATTGACTGATATAAAAAAATATATATACCTGTATATTGTGATAAAATATTTTGCCATATTGCCCAGCCCTACTCCCAGGGAACATTTTGGATTGTTGACATTGATGGATTCCAAAAAAGGTTATTTATCATAAGAACACTTATTAAAAACACTTTCCTTCTTAGCTGCCAGCTGCCAGAATTCAGTATGTAGTTGGGATTCCAATGAATATGATTTTTGGGACTGTTGTCCAAGCTAGGTATGACCTTTAAATTGTGGTAATATTGCTTCTCATTGGGTATAGTCCCCAGCTGGGGCTGTAAAGGACACAGTACAGCTTCAGTAATTTGTGCCAGTAAGGCAACAGTTTGAGGGAGACGCACGCAAGAAGCAGACTGCTTGAGAGAACAGATGTTGGGCTCATCAATCTGAACGCTCCACTGAACCTTGATAAAAAATGCAGCCATAGGACAGCGTTAGCAAAACCGTGTCAAAAAACAAGCAGCGTCCGTCGTGCTCAGCTGATTCTTGTATCGCAGACCCAATGTGGAGACCGCATCATACAAAACAACATATGATGCTGTCTTGACTACAAATCCGATCAGAATGCAGAGCGAGAGTTAATGAAACTCATTCCTCACGAGTAAAACCATAAGTGTAATCAAAGGAGAAGAAATCGTCTACAAATTGTTTGGAATGATATCATCCTCGCTGCACAAAAAAAAGGTCAGACTATTTGCTATCCCTGAAGCATGAGATCCCTCTGTGTAATTTCTTCAGATTTAATCTTAAAAGGAGCTAGATGTGTAACGAAAATCAATCGGCGTTTTGAATAAACTTGATGGGGTGCCTGTGACTGAGGTGTAGGAAGTACAATAGGAACAGAGAGTCAATACGAGCCCGGCCTTTCGCGCTCCACTTAACGTAGCACAATATGGGAAATGAAGCCGTTTCCCATGGAACATGCTGAAATGAGCACGATTGAGATAATCAGGCACTGCCTCCTGTTCCTTGTGGGGAAAAAAACGCACACCCATGTATTGGATTACTACATTTCCTCAACGCGAAATATCTTATCTCCTAGCTACGACCCAGACGCCAGATACAGCGTTCCTTCATAAATTAACCCGCAGTGCTGAGATATCTATTAAGCAGAGGGCATTTATTGTAAAATATAATTTCTCTAGACGTTATTGTGGCGGATTTGGCCAGACGGTTTGTGTAGCTGGATCTAACTCAACTGCTCCAGAAATGGTTAATCTTCAGTGCCTTGGAAGGACAAAGATGTACACATTATTTAAAACCCGCAATTAACCGAAGAAGCATATAATTTAAGTGTAAGCAGAGGATAAAAGACCTGGCAAATACCCATTGATAATGCGGAAAATGTTACGAGAACATGCTACAAATATGATACATACAGAGGCCATAATGATCTAGGGTTGGCAAGGTAACTGCAGATGTGTGTGTGTAATATAAAAAATGAAATTACAGGCATTAATGCACAACTGTAACCAGCCAAATCACAGACTATGCTGAAATGTACTGTGTGCAGTTTGCAGCTATTAAAACACAGCTTAATCCCTTGAACTGGAGGCCTTTAAACAAACACAACATTATTCCTTAGATTCTGATTCATAGCTTCTGCCTTCTCAATAGAATTTGCTGGTGTTTTTTTTTTTTTTCCCCTCCCCCCGTCGGTGTGGCAAGGTGGGGGGGGGAGGGGCGGGACACGACACACAGATGCCACGTTCCGTTGCTTGTGATGGCTCGCGATGGCTGCCCCCTATGTCGTTCCGTCACTTGCCCGGCCCGGCCGTTCTGCCTGCGGATGAGGGGGTGTGTGCAATTGCAGCAGCGCCTGGCTGCGTCTCCACCAGCCACTCCAGAAGAGGACAGCTCCTGATTTAGGGTGCTAATACTCAGCAGGAGTGCCCGGTAGGAGTAGCGTATTCATGCTACCGCTGTTCTCTGTTAATTTCCCCTGTGCTTTCCTCTGCTACTCCTCCCCAGCCCGTACTCTCACCTCCTCGCTGGCAGTCGAGGAGGGACCGAGGAGGATCGCTAACCCGCTACGGCACGGCGAAGCGAAATAGCGCGGCGTGGCAGATGAGGGACCCGGAGGACGCCGGGGTCGGAGCAGGCCGTGCGGAGATTCCTCAGCGTGGTGATTCATCTGACCTTGCTGGTGGCGGTGAGATCGGGAGGCAGCGGGAGGCGGCGGGGCAGATCCAGATGGGGGCTGGGCTGGTACGGGACGGTGCTCCCTGACGTGCCGTTACGGGGCCAGATCACGGTGTCGGGTTATTCATAAAGCAATAATGTGACGGAGATGCTAGACTGATGTATAGCCTGCTGAATTATCACAGTGGGGGGGGGGCCTGTCCGGGGCCCCGCCACCCCGTCTGTGTGTCTTATTAGAGCAGTCTGTGACACGGCGTGTTGGGGGAGACCTGCGGCGGTGCCGGGGTGGGGGCATGGGGGGTGCCTTCCAGGGTGTCTGTGTCTTCGTGAGGTGTATATGTATGGGGGGGGGGGCGTACAGAGGAGCTGTCTGTAAGCACATGCGTGGCAGACAAACTGAACAAGGGTCCCCGCCCAAATCGGGCCATGCGGGACGTTCCTGTGAGCGAAACACGCCTCACTCCCTCCTCCAGGGATTCTGCTGCTTCCTGCCTCCTCACCTCCATGAGGGGTGTCACTTCCCAGCCTTCTTTAAGGGCTTTAACCTCTCCGTTAGGGCACACGCGCTATATATAGACCCCCCGCCCGCCCACTGGCCATGCTACCATGGTTTCACATTATGGGGTGGTGGCAAATATCTCCTTCCTGCCAGCACGTGAAGGATAGGCCAGGTAGGCAGAGCGGCACGCGTGTCACATCCTGTCGGGTGACGGGGTGCAGGGGGACACGGCGCCTGTCTGCACTAGGCGGGGGTGCCGCCCCTCACTTCACAGGGGCCTCCCAGGGGGAGGACAGCGGCTTGGTGGTGGGGGGGGGTTGATGAGAGCCGGATGGAGCGGGGCAGCGACGGAGTGGAAGATGAGACCTGACATCACATTTTTGGCTGAGTGGCAGGGGTGTAGCTATCGGGGGGGTTGGAGTCACTGTCCGGGTAGCTGGGCCACGGCGTGAGCGATGTGGATAGGTGCGGGCTGGGGATGGTGGAACGGGAGGAGGCGGGCTGCTCCCTGTGGGATGGAGGCTAAATTGAAGGTTTACTTCTCCAATTTGCTGTCAAGCTTGGAACGCAGAAGAGCTGTCCTGTATGAACTCGCAAAATGCCAGGACCCAGACAAACCGCTACCCACCCAAGCATGCACACACAGACACGCACACGCACAGACATGCACACACACAGACACATGGACACACTGCCCCGGATTTAATGACCTTTGTATGTCAGGTATCGACATGAAGTGGTCTCACGGCACCTTATTTATCGAATATGACTTGTAGCACACTCACACACAGATGCAAACACACACAGACACACGCACACACACACAGATGCAAACACACGCAGACACATGCACACACACATACAGATGCAAACACACACAGATACACGCACACACACACAGATGCAAACACACACAGACACACGCACACTCACACACAGATGCAAACGCACACAGACACACGCACACACACACAGATGCAAACACACACAGACACACGCACACACACATACAGATGCGTGTCCACCACTCTTAGCCTCATTTTAAAATATCACTTGGGTTAATTTTATAGCTCACATTAACAGGTTTGGTCACATGATAATTACTCTGCAGAAACACCACACAGGCATCATCAACTACAGAGGTTTAGATGTGACAGAAACACAACGTATTCCGCTCCGTCCTGCTTCTGTGAGTGAATAAGGCCACCCTGAGTTATCCGGCAGTCTGTCCGGCCGTTTCTGTGAGCCAATAAGGCCACCCTGAGTTATCCGG
>JAODKL010000002.1:20918618-20948283 GCA_026780765.1 Petrocephalus schoutedeni | reverse complement strand
GGGGGCGGGCGGGCAAATAAGCCGTGAGGCTTTAATAAAGAGGACTGCCCGACCTAAATGACTCTCCTCCCTCAATCTCAAAGAAAACGCACCATTTTTGTATAGACAAAAACAACAACAAAAAAAAAAAAGGATTAATCCCAGCCCAGTGAAGATGCCTAATGGTAATCAGACGTGGGCAGGCTGCAGGGCCAGGGATGGATAGCTCACCGTGACAGAGCAGAGCCATTTTCTCCCCTCTCTGCGCGAACAAAGTGCAGGACGCTGTTTTTATAATAAACTGTTTATTGCTCCGCACACAGGCTGGCATCCATGTGCTCAATGTAGCATGGAGGCTTCCTGAGCCGCCCCCCCCACCCCCGGCTCCTTCTTCGGCTTCATTGTTGCATTATTTTTTTTTTCTCTCCTTCATGCTCAGCCAGGCCTGCATCTGTACGCGTCTCCGTCGGCGCTACGTGTTGATATCATCTTCGCCGGGGCGCGCCTGCCGCGTTCCGCGGGACCTCCATCGGCGAGCGTTCCGGCTGAGGAAGCTGGAGAAAGTGCCTCTCCGCTGCCTAACCCCTCGCCCCCCCCCCCCGCCCTTTTTTGCCGGAGAGCCTCATTAGCAAGGAGGACCTTCTCCTGTCTCCCTGCCTTCCCTCTGTGATGGCTTGCTATGAAACTCAGCGCTGCTGTGCACTGCAACAGCTTTTTAAAGGGCCCATTTGGCCTCACAAACTAGCGAACTGGGGTGAACTGTGCCAAACAAAAAAGAGAAAAAGGAGCCGCCGCTGGAGTGTGAGGAGCAAACAAACGCGAGGACGAGCGACGTATCTGCTCTAGGAGGGAAACGCTCACGTCTGTGAAGATGGCCTGAACGAGCCTGTGGCAGCTGAGGCCTGGCGGCCCATCGCAGACAGATGACATCATCGAATCCCTGCCAGCAACTCCTGCTCTTCCGGCAACGAGACTCGTGCACTTTACCGGAAAAGTCGATTTGTCGCCTCCGCTCCGGTAAATCGCATCCAGAAGTGGTCCTTGTGATCCGTTATACATATTTAAGGGTGTGGCGGAAATGCCCAACGCCGCGTGTACAAATACTATTTCCTAGTGGAAAATGTAACAGCTCGCAGCGCGCATGAGGCAAACAGAATCAGAAACGGAATCGCAGTGGCCCTAACGGGAGAAACGCTTCTGCCGCTTTTCACGCAAAAGATTATTTATGCTGAATAAATGACCCACTTAAACACCTACCACCGTATGCCTGAATTAGCTGTACCCAGCTTAAAATAATTACACTTGCATAGGTAACTTTAAAGATAGTATGGTGTAGCCGTGTGGGAGAACTGCCACGGTTTAAACAGCCTGAGAGAAAAGGACACTCCTCTACAAATGCTCTGAGGAAGGTGGGGACCTTATTTAATGTAGATGTAATCTAGAAAAACACAAGATCAAAACCAGAGATGCACCACAACCGAAGTCACATTTCCCAGGTTAAATAAAGTGATTTTGCAATGACGACAGTAAGCAATCCTTTTGAACACAGCCCTTGAGAGTTCAACAGAATGGTTCATCGACCTTTATCGTGTTTGTTTTTACACTTGGAACAAGGCCAAACTAGTTTTCAGACATCAAAGGCAATTATTAAATCATACATATTAAAGCCAATATGACTGAAACCCAGGAAAAAAGTCTGGGAGTCTGGGACTTCTGCACGCGTCCAGGTAAAGACCAAGGCTTCATCATCTGTTGATATTTGTACAACTTCAGCGAGATATCTACTTTGATTTCATAGTTAAAAGTTAGATACTTCATTCTTATGTAAGTCCATTAAATTTTATAATCCCACAATATAATGCATTGCCATTACCTCGGTATAAAGTATAGAGAATGTTTGTATGTCTTCTGGAAATTGAGTAACGAAAATGATCAAATCAAGGGAGTGTCCCCATCTCAGTGAGATGTGCAATAGACTTGTGCATCTGGTGCAGACTGTCCTATAGCTGTGGTCCTTATTCATTGTTTTTCTCCAACACTGCAAGCTAATTAGGGTCTCGATGTCTCAATGTCCCCCCATTGCGCTCAGAAAGGAGTATGATCATTTAGTTGTGCTCCGAGAAACATTGGCCTTTTGATAGGCTTAGTGTGTTACATCTTCAGGAAATCACACAAGGGACTAATCTCCTGCAGAATCCACTCTGTACTCTATTGACTGACATAAATTAATGCCAATAATGTTTCCCAACAGACCTGATTTACAGCAGGTAATTTCAGCCCTGTCTGATTCATTAGCATGGACCTGTCACATTTCTGTTGTGTTGTTAGTTTGCAAGAACCAGATAATGAAAAGATGCAATGGCTAGTTTGTGTTTTCTGATATTTGTACTAATTTCAAGACATTTACAGTCACTTTAAAACAAAAATGGCATGAGATTAAGTAACTGTCATCATCATCATCTGATCATAAGCAAGTGTGAATAATGAATTTTTCTGTGTACAGTCATACCCATTAATTGGTTCCGAGAGCCCCGTCGTAAGCCAATTTTTGACGTAACCAGAAAATAATGCCTTAAAAATGCCTGAAAAGGACTAATAGATGTAACTCATTCTAAAAGTCAATTTCTTTCATTTTGCCGTTTTCAAGTAATATGTATGTTACGTTGTGAGAGGCGCAAAGTTGCAAAAGATGACCTCGTGTGAAATTATTTACTACAGACAAGCGACAAAGTTGAGTTTGACGTATACTGAAATGACGTATACCAGGGTACTACTGTATTTAAATTTCCTAATCATTCATTTGCTTTGGGTTAATAATGGGTCACAGAATTTTAGACTGACTAGTTTTTGTGGTAACACTTTCCATGAATGCCATGTCTATAAGAATCTCTGAACACATTCATAACTCATTATACTGCATTCATAAAGCATCATAAACTTGGCTATACATATTTATGTTTATTGTGCATTATCAATGTTTTATGAGGTGCTCATCTATACTGCCCCAAACTGTAGATACCTTCGTAATGCAGTACAAAGCATCCTTAATTAACAGACCATTTTAATATATTCTGAAGGTATCTATTGTACATTACAGATGACAGCCTTAACTAAAGTGTTACTGTTCTTGTTTCTGCTGGAATACTTTAGCTTTTAAGGATGGTTTTCTACAAAAATATTCTACAAGGCGGATTAAAGTCTTTCCTTAGAGTGGGCTTCATCTTGTAAGTCAGTAATGAGTAATAACCCCCGAGCAATTTCTTGTCATTTTTTTTCCTAACTTTTCTTTATTTTGAATCTTTTTAACCAAGATAGTAACCCTAAAGGGACGGGGCTGTGTTGGTGTCAAGAGAAACCATGAAAACAAAATTAACTAGTTAAACGGTTAATCTCTTAAAGCTCCACGTGGAATTAAGACATGATGTCGCACCGTGCCCTGCCTTGCCAAACTCATCTGGACCACTCTGGTTTCTCACGTCAGCAAATGCCTAGTCGCCACGGCGACCGCCGAGCCCCCTCCTTCCCCATGGATGGAGACGCCCACATCTGAGATGTGCACGCCCTCGTGTCTTAAAAGGAGAGCGTTCGCGCTGAGGCAGAAAAACACGAGGGAGAGCTGGAGATTAGCACTCACTCGAGGAGCGTAACTCCACGCTACCATGGCTGACCTTCCACCGGAGCCCCCACGGCCTGTCGCTCCGAAGGGTGCCCATTGGAGCATGGGTCTAGAGATAAATGGGACGATCGTTTCGCTGAAGCATAGACATCGATCACACGGGACCCCAGTGCTGGCATGAGCCAAGCCACAATACCTTTACTCTGCTTATGCTCCAAACACCATTCCTGCATTCCACTCTGAGTTTTTTACTTTCATGAACGGTTGAACTTCTCTCTCCATGCCATTTTATTGTTTAAATAAGCTAGCTAGTGTTTTACGTGCCAGTGTGATTCACCAGTGACGTAACCTGGTATGGCTCTCCTTCAGTGTTTCTCAAACCAGTCCTCGGGGGCCCCCAGATGTGCCACCCTTTTGGGGAATTGGGAGAGAGCAAAAATTTGGGGGCCCCTGAGGATTGGTCTAAGAAACACTGATCTACATGACCATGACATATTTCACGGGTGGCTTAAAGTTATTATATAGAGAGAATCCTGCCTAAATACCATTTTTCATTATTCCCTGTGCAAATATACCAGCTACGAAATGTAATTACACTCCAACCACCATTTCATAATGCAGAAAAGAGGCGCTATTTACATGCCTATATGTTAAAGGGTCACTAAACAAATCGTTGTTACAAATTATGCAAAATCGGCAGTAGAACTTGTATCACAGTATTACTTAGCAAAATCTACTGACGGTAACAGCTTTCTCTTTGGCTGCCAAGATAAAGGCAGATTGGTGGATGCTTTCAGCCTACGGGAAGTCGGAAAGTGGAACTGGATTTAGGCATCTGGGAGGATGTGGAGAGTATCTGGATTCCATACCGAATGATGCTGCTCCAAAGCGGGTTGAGGAGCCCCTGGCAATTTCAAACATACATCTTTTGCCTCTCCTGTCTGATGCTGCAGTACAGTAGTCCAGCTTAGACACGGAGGCAGATAAATCTGCAGATGGCCCTGCGAGTCCCTGTGAGCCTAGCCCCTTCCCATGACCCTGTGTGTGTTCTCCAAGAGGCCTTGGTACATTATAGGCCTTGTGTGCCATTCCACAATCTCCATGTTCACCTGAGCTCTCTAACCGATGGTCCCCCGAAATCTCACAGAACAGGTTGCCCTTGTTATCTGAAAGGACCTGGTCTCGTGGAAGCAATCACTGACAGTTACATGCCAACCACAAAAACCTACATCTTGCCAAACCACACTGGCAGTCAATTCCACTGATTCGTTGGCAACAAGGGACCTCATGGACTTCAGTCATACGTGTCTTTTGGAGGACACTTCCAAAAACAGCACAGTCCTGTGAATACAGCTTCTCTGGTCTGCCTGAGGGGGTGGCATTCTATAAACATCTCGTTCCACGATTGACTGTCCACAGCCACAGACGCCAATCTCATAGTCCATGGGTGAAGCGACATGTGAAGAAGCGGATTTGAGAGATTGTCCAGTGAGAACAGCTGCTATTCTGTAGTGCATGGCTATTTCCCAAATTTGCCTTCAGATCTGTCATGGCAGAATAATTAAAATTTTATATGTCAGGCTTGGGTGGTATGATGGTATTATGTTATACCCAAGTATTTAGAAGTCCTGAAGGTACCGTTTTTAATACAGACACTCCTCTTTCTATTAAATTGATACAGAGATGCTGTTTTGTGGAAATGTATTGTAGCGTATAGCGTTAGTTGTGATTGAAACCTCACTTACAGTAAGTTAAGTCAAAGAATAATGTGTGTGCGCAGGCTGATGGGACAAAAGCCAAAAGCGGTGTGACTGGGCTGTAAAATGCTGGGAAACAGGGAGGCGTAAGTGAAACCTAGTGTGCATGAGGCCGCAGGATGGGCAGGTGCCACAGGTCGGGAAGTGTCTTTTTACCTCTGTGAGAAGGAGCTGTCTGCTCATTGCATCCACACTGATGAGCCCTTTTAGGCCATCCCTGATTTTGGAGTTTCCAGTAGCCTATATAATTTTTTATTATTATTTTAAATACTGTCATATACCATATACCAGGGTGAAATGCCTAGAAGACACGACAGTATGAAAAAGCAGATACCACCCAAGCCTAATATATATTTAGCACAATAGTACAGTTATTAAAATGGTGGGAGTTCCCTACAGAACCACGTTAGCTGTACAGAACCCGCACAAGGGCTGACTATGATCCGAAAGAACCTGAGTATCAGCTGCCTGCAGTTCATTACATTCGTATGACTTCTTTGGTAAAATGTGGAAATGAATGCGCTGGAAATGTCCAACGTCTACAGGCCTCTTTAGTTGTTGGTTGGATAAAAAGGATCAGTAGGGAAGAGCAGCCCCCCCCACAGCCCGATGCAAGTGACGATGGTAGCCGCTGGTAGCAGGCCAGCGCTATTTGTTTGCTAGGAAAACAGGTGCATGAAACCAGTGGGCCACACTGTTTACTGACTCGTGTTTCAGCTCATTTCCTGGTGCTCCGACAATCAAATTAGCTTGATGTATTGAATCCCCCACAATCGATACTTAAACTGCATCGTCGGCAAGCTGCATTCTCAACGCGTGGCACTTTTTTTTTTAAATGCCGAAACCGTACAATCCCGTAGCTAATGTTTAAAAGTACCCAACTGAATGAGAGTCTCAAGACTACGGTCGATATAATCTGCCTGATGACTGTCCTAGACTTTGAGTGCTGAAAGTGTGTTTTGCGAGTCCAGAGAGATTGTTGAAATAGCGAGCTAGCAGCATAGCAGCATTCTGCTACTGTTGACCAAGCATCTAATGGCACCTGCATTCTGAATTGTGCTGTTTTATAGGTGGATGTCATAGAGAGTACCTGTCCTGAAAACAACATATAACGTGACAGACCTTTTGGAATGTTCAGCTACTAGTAAATAATGCTTGAGAGATTTGATACAAAAAAACAAAAATAAATAAATAAATAAATGTATATGCACCAATATTATGTGATCTTGTCACCCTTCATAACCCTAGATTCTCATCCACTTATGTTTTACACAGTTTAACGCAGTATCTTTTGCATGAATTTTTATTTTTTTCTTTTATTATGAACTTTTCAATACCAGATTTGAGCTAAAGCCATGGTCCTCTGCACCACACACAAAAAGCTACAAATATCTGTATATAAGCTTCCAGAGTTAGTAATATGTTGATGAAATACAGAACACATAATTCTAGATGGAGTCTGACCATAAAATTTTAAGGTTTGAAATGATCTTTCAGCAAACACTGCTATTTAAAGGACTACGTACCCTGTGGGGTAGCTACTTAAAGCTTGCCTTTTTGGTTTAATGAATGCTAGATGTTTGGAGGTCTCTTATTAATGAAACCATATTAATAGTAAGCTAATTTAAATGTTTTATATGGAAGAGACAGGGTGCTGTCACTGGTTGTCAAATATATGACTAACAGAGGCCTGTGTGCAAAAGCAGATTAAGAAAATGTGTTGAAAAGGAGACGTTTAGTGTAGCTATTAAACACTAACCGAGGAAAACACTTAAAAATAGCACCTTTGCCTGCAACCTGTAAGATGTCCTTCTACCACCACTGCTGGCTGTTATTTTTATACTGTAAGCCTTCTTGTTACCGTTAATGACTCTGGCTATTCTCCTCTGATTTCGATCACTAACAAGGGCCATGAAGATGCCACTGGCTGGGATCTTTTCTGTTTATTACACCATACTTTGTGAACTCCAAGCACCAACGACCATACCAATTTTAAAACTGCGCATCCTAGCCACTCTAATGCTTAGCCAAACAGTTACTGGACTTTCCGACCCTGTCTGTATGCTGTATGTATTCAGTTGTAGTCAGGTAATTTGTTGTTTGCATCTTCATAACTGCTACTGAGTGTATATCCACACCAATCAGATCTACATGCTGCTTTACAGAAGGCGCTTTAATGCCGCCAGAACATTTTCCTGGGACTTCTTTGTTCATACTACAGGAACTCGGCCCGACTGTAATTCTTCTGAGGCTGTTCCAGAACCCTTTTTAGCACCAGCACCAGCACCAGGCGAGGCTTTTCGGTCAAACACTATCTACTGGGGAAGCACTTACAGTGCCTTGCAAAAGTATTCACCCCTCCTTGGCATTCTCCCTATTTTGTTCCCTTACAACCTGAAATTTAAATGGATTTTCAATTTGATTTTAAGTGATGGACCTACAAAAAAACTACAGATTAATGAAATTAAAATGGAAAAAAACCTTGTTTTAAATAATTCTAAAAAATATAAAACTGAAAAGTACATGTTTTCAGCACCTTTGCTTTGAAGCCCCAACTACTACTTTCAAAAGCCACTTAATTCATTAAATAAGATCCACCTGTGAGCAGTCTAAGTGTCAAATGATCTCAGTACTGTATATACATACTTGTTCTGATAGCCCCCAGAGTCAACACCAGTGCAAGACCCCTAAGTAAGGGCTGCCACCACGCAAGTGACAGCATGAAGACCGAGGAACTCTCCACACTGGTCAGAGACAAAGTTGTAGAGAAGTACAGATCAGGTTTGGGTTATAAAAAAATATCCCAAACCCTGAACATCCCAAGGAGCCCCATTGAATCCATTATTAGAAAATGGAAAGATTATGGCACTACAGCAAACCTGCCAAGAGAGAGTCGTCCACCAAAACTCACAGGCCGAGAAAGGAGGGCATTAATCAGAGCAGCAAACAAGAGACCAAAGATAACCCTGAAGGAGCTGGGTGGCTATACTGCAGAGATGGGAGTAACTGTCCATAGGACGACTATAAGCCACACACTGCACACAGCTGGTCTTCATAGAAGAGGGGCCAAGAAAAAGCCTGCCTGCCAGGCAGACCGTTTGAAATTTCCCAAAAATGTGGAAGGTGCTGTGGTCAGATGAGACTAAAATAGAACTTTTTGGCCATCAAGGACAATGCCATGTCTGGCGCAAACCTAACACCTCTCATCATCCTGAGAACACCATCCCCACAGTACAGCATGGTGGGGGCAGCATCATGCTGCATCATGGTGGGGATGTTTTTCATCGACAGGGCCTGGGAAACTGGTTAGAATTGAAGGAAAGACGGATGGCGCTATTGTTTTGGTGTGTTTTATGTGTGAAGTTTAACCTATGAGATTTTTGCAGCTTCCATGCTTATTTAGCATAGAGGTCTCAGTTCCGGTTGTGCGGTGTGAAAGCGAGTTAGAGACGGGCCAGAGACTTGTAAACCGGCACCAGGTTCCAGAACTTCGGTGTGAAAGCGCCTATACAAAAAGTTCCATACAAAGTCACCTCCATCCAAGGTTGAGGAGAGAAGATTTGGGCCGGATATTACAAGAAGCACTGCCTTCATTAGCACGTTCTCTCATTCTCAGGTTAGCCCAGTCCACCATTCACCTAAAGTGAAATCCACCCTACGAGACTCAGAATGCTTACTTGTGCACTAGAGCCAAATTTCCTTCTTTTGTTGTTTGCCTTTGTTCTCTCTTTGTTTTTTTTAGCATAAACAGCAGACTGCAGAATGTTGCAGCCAAATAACCATCTGCCACGCGGGTGTTTAAGAACCTCGAGGATCCCAGTAACGCAGGGCGGGCACATGTAAAAAGCCGGCAGAGGGGACACACACCATTAGCTAAGTGACAGGAAGACCGATGGCAGAACTGTGCGGGGACATGGGAGGGAAAGATTAAAGAACCCGACATTGCAGATTTTTCTTTAATAGAAATTGGAGGAGAAAAAAAAGATCATAAATGGTAGAAAAATATAAATAAAAAAAAAACACTAACTGGCTCAACCTTCCTGCGGCTAGTTAAAAAAAAAAATAAACTGGTATTGGGCGAACCTGTAATTCGTACATGGCCATCAGCAGAAAACTGCTGACTCCCCAGAGGGCTTTTCTGCCTCTGTTTCCTTTGAACTGATCTTCCTCCACTGCCAAACATACCTGCAATGCTATTTATCACCTCAAAGGAGTAAATGGTGTATATTTAATTCTGAAGTCCTCTTCAAAGCAAGAGAGCTCCTTCCTCTCACATTACTCACTGCTCAAGCTCGGCAAAGCCTCATGTGAAGGTCTAGCGAAGCTGCAGTCCATTCTGCAGCTGGACAGTAATTTTATTAATTGCAAGGACAGAAAAAAACAAAAAAACAAATGACTTAAAAAGAGATGACTTTGATGTCTACCTCTCTGTCTGATGTACCATGGGGCATTTGATTTGTTGGGTGTAAGCATTCCCAAGAATTTTAAAGCAGCTTTAATTATTTCTGACATTAATTATACTGAAAAGCTTTTCCCTCCAAATGTGCACTGTACTGTACAAATTCAATATCGACAGCCAGAAAGCAAAATAGTACTCTGCGTTATATTTTTATATATCCTGCAGTCACTTGGAAGTCTGGCTTGCTATGTATGCTATGCGTATAATTGTAAAATAATATTATTCCCCACATTTATTTGGAAGACTCTCACGGTAAGATATGGCATGAATAAAACATAAGGCCTATTTACATTATTAAAGTATTATTTGTGCACCCTCCCTAAAAAACAGTTCTTCCAGTCATTACGCGTTACTGACACATTCCAAATCTCCCTGACTCTGTAAGAAGAAGCAATACGAAACATACAAACACCTTTGAGTCTCATGCTTAAGCAACCATCCCCATCAGCTACGTTGGACAAATCCATGTAGGAATCAAGGATCATAAGCTAAACAAACAGTCCTTCAATAAGTCCATCCCTGACTATGAAAAACAGCCCGGTTTGCACTTGACAGGAATTACTGTCCCTTTCACCTTCTTTGTGGTCTCGAAAATGATGCCAAAGATTTGATTTTTGGATACTCGAGTATAGGGATGGGCCGATCCACATTTTTTCAGTTCTGACCCGATACGGATTCAGATTCAGATACCAGAGCTCTTTTTACTTTGATATCATTGGAGCACCGATCCCATTTCTTCCCAATCCCGACACCTGTACAGAGGGTATGGGCCGATATGGGCCGATTTTAAATATCTTCCAAAGAGAATATATGCAAGTGGCCAATGCTTAAAATCCCAGACATTTTGTCTCCCACTGACAACAGCATCTCTCGCGTATCACAAGTCGTAGCAAGCGTGCAAAACAGTCCAGGCTAGCAACTCCCAAATCATCCATTGCTTTTTTCATATTGCTCGTTCAATTGCATGCGGTACTTTGACCTCGCAAAATTTTCTTTTTACTAAGACTGAAAATCACTATGCTCATAGTTATTTCAAGTGTAAAATACTCCCATATCGTCACCCACTTATCTGATGCTCTTATGCTGCGAAAGGCATGTGCATGACGTCACAGCAGGTGGAAGTCGCTGCGCTCACACCCACTGAGTGGCAAAAAAACTGAGCTGCAGCATTAGCGTTCAGCTTGACTGCCGCAGAAAATATGCCTAAAATGGGAAAGGGCTGCCGTGCAATTGGTTGTATAAATCAATTTAACAGGAAATAGGAGCAAATCTTTCTACAGACTGCCAAAAACTAAAGTATTGGACGTGGCTCGGTCGCATATGATATGGCTGATACCCGATGTGTCTTATAGGTATGGATCGGTGCCAATACCGATGCCGAATATCAGGCCAGTAAACTTTTACCCGAGTTGTACACCGTTAATCAAACTGACACAGAACCTCTGGTTCACCGAAAACAGAAGTTCACTCCGCGGTGAATGTCTCTGGCGGTAATTATGTGGAGTGCGAGATGGGTGTCGCAGTGGCAGACACATGCTAAGTGTTTATTTCTCAGAAGAGCTCATTCTCGGTCAGTGGTTATGCCCAGCAGCCTGTCGGTGGCGTGCTGCCCGAACCCGACAACATGCACACCGCTTGCTGAATCTGGCTGCTTGAGTCCATCACCAGTGTCCAGGTAATGATGTGCAACCCAAAAGGTGTAGCTCTGTATCCCACTATCATGGCCCCCCAGGGGGCAGTCTGCCAGCTCCGGCCTTCCTAAGTTCCCCATCATTACCACCTCAAATGAGCCCCCCTGCATCACACTTATGGTTTTGCTTTCTGACAGGCCCCACTGGAACAGAGACACATTCTGGGATGTTGCCAGCACCCAACATTTTATCTTTTTTTTTTCTTTCTTTTTTGGGGGGATGGGGGGGGGCAAGGTACTCTACAAAAGCCTAGCTTGAGATACAGAGTGCCAGCGTGCCACGTGGATTGCTCCAATCACGCATCAGATTCTATTTGGTAGCATCCCCATGCAAGAACACAGCAAGACGCCACATCTAAACAGCCATGGAACAGCCATCTGGACCATGATGCATTTCACTTCAACCAGGGTCTTTAAATATTATTATAACTTGTAGCTCCAAAGAATCATTTTCGCAGGAAATACACGCTGTAGGCAGCCAGTAGCAGGTCTTATTTTATGAGGAAGCTGTGCAGTCAGAGTCAGAATAATATTGTTTTATTGGAAAATAATCACTGTTTTTTTTCCTTCCCAAATGAAACCGTCTCTCAGTTCACCTCTATATCTATGCTAGATATTATAGAATACATAGAATTCGGGAAATAATGCACAGTAAGCAAAAAGGATGAGGGCTGCTTAGCAATAGCAATTCCCCTTATCAGAGTGCTCCTGAATACGCAATTCTGCTCTGAATAGACTGTACTAATGGAAAAGCATTCCTTACAGTATGGAACAGCCACCTTTGCACATGTAGTTTCTTCCCCCCAATGTATTCCATTTCAATCCAGAGTACGACCGTTAAATCTAAACAAAAGCATTTAAAAATTTGAACAAAATTAAAGGTAAGCCAACATGTGCCACATTTTTATGTGATATAAAGATGTCAGCTTCTTACTGGCAGGAATGATTTTGCTGGAAGACTAAGCAATTCACCCCCTAGTACTGTGGTCTTTGTAGCGTTCTGTGCCCTGGCACGCTTGACAAACCCTAAATGTGAGCTTTCTGCATTGTGTTTGTGCAAAAAAAAAAAAGAGAAACGTTAATGGAACTGTCAGCGTTTGTGCGCACGTGAGCACGTGCCAGATAGAATCAACAATGCCCCTATTACTTGTGCAAGGCCACAATAATATCTCCATATCATCCTCACGTAATGTAATGTATGTTTGTCAAGTTTCTAATACAGGTGTGCAAATACTGGTGCCTTCAGCTCGCAGCAGGCGATTCCAATTTATTAAAAAGCAGCAATGCTGGTTTATGATTTTAAAGCCTCAGCGAATCGCTCCTCAGTTAGCACAGCCTACTGTGTGTCTTGGACTAGATATGCGGGGTACGGGAGGATGCGCTTAATTGTAACGCGTGACCTTTCCCATTTAGGGCTATTTTAAGTGAAGACTGAACTGCCTGGAGGCGAGCGGAATTAAATCACGCTACGACTCGCCTCGAACCGTGTCTCTTCCAATATCAGATTAAAATACCCCCTGTCTCTTTTGCTCCTGAGATGACACCTGAGTCACCCCCCCTGTCTATCTCTTCCGAGAAGGAAATGATCCAGGCCGGACTGGGAAGGGGCTCCCTGGATATCAGGGTGATGCGTTTGCCCTGCGGATATCATATGCAGCGTCCGGCTTCGGCAGTGTCCGCATCCAAAGCACATCCATCGCAAAGCGTCAGACGTGTCTTTCTCACCTATCAATTTCTTTCAGTGCACATCCAGATTAGGCATTCAGATGCCATACAAAATGGTAAACCACTGCTAAGCGGCATTACGGCCAGATTATTATTCTTTACTAATTAGTAATAATACACCTGATGATATCTGAAATTTTAAGATAATCATATTTAAAGGATTTTTTTAAATATATATTTTCAGAGGCAAAATAAGCATAACTTGAACAAACCTTTTTTTTGTTTATTCGAATTCTGCCAGTAGTCAGAATTAAATTCAGGTCCAGTTGTGCACCTTTTGATTGCTTTTTGTAATGATAATACCACAAGGTAATTTTGCCCAAAGTGGCTTACAGGATTGTTTCTGTGAAATAGCTCATTTTCATTTTATTCCTGTTTTCAGTAGACTTTGAAGGCCTCAGCTCCATATGCTTATTGTAACTGGTACACTCAGTGGGGCAGTGAAGTGAGAGAGAAGTTAAAGGGAAAAGCATCAGAATTTTTGCAAACCACTTTCAACAATGATGCCTCTGTTTCATGTTAATCTGGGAATAAATTCCGCCTCTGCGTCTTTACGAAAGGCACAACTGTCCAATGAGAAGTTTCCAGTTCGCTTCAAAGGTAGTTAAAAAAAAAAGGAATAAACAAAAATAAAAAATCAATGGCTGTTGCCATCCTCCATGATGACAACGGTCCCTGAGTGACATGGGATATCTGCATGTAGCTGATGCGAGATGCGCTCCTAGTGGAGCTGCTGAGGTACTGCACGACGAACGGAGAAATGGGGCACCGGTCCTCGCGGGACTGCACGGATCGCACAAACAGTCTGCCCTCGGATTCGCTAGGCTCCAGAAACAAAACCACTCCCTCCGCTGCCTCGGCACACCTTCATCGCGAATGAAACTGCGGCATGCAGGGATTCACACGTCGCTTCTTTGTTTACGTTCCATCGGCGCACCTGTCTCATAGAGACGGATGGATACCGACAGCATCGAGAGGCTGCCTTCAACTACCCCACCCACCCCGCCCCACCCCTTCCTCTGTGACGTGCCTCCTGATCTTCATGCATGTTCACGCCTTGACTATGAAGGTGTATGGTGCTTTTCTATGGGTTTTCTGTTCTTCTTGCAATGACAGTGCAGTGAGGCAATATGAGACCTGTGTGCTAATGAGATGACACTGCAGAGGCACAGGAGAACAGAGTTAAACGGAGGAGAGGCCAAACCAGGCCAGGCCAAGCTGAGCAAGGCTGAGCACAGATAATTAGGGTGGAGCAATACACCACAACCTCGACTCAACATACATGGGCCCCACTGAAGAAACAGTGCCCAGGTTCTAGAAATAACCTAATGATATACCAGGCCCAAGAAATTCACCCTGTCAAAAAGCCGAGACTCCAAATATAGTCACCGCAAAGAAATATAAAATATTTTGCGAATTTGAATGTTTTCATACTCTGTCAAAAGTTCAGTGTGTAACACTAATGAGATCCATACCAAATCTGAATCCAGGCGAAACTTTATTTTTACCTTTAATACCACTTAGTTTCTGGCAGAAAGAATGGTACAGTGTAGAGCAGAAGGGGACGGGGGGGTGCGGGGGGCATCACGGGATAACTGCTATATCAAACCGTTATGTTCGTTTAATAGATCACTTCAGAATGGTTCGTTATGTCCCACGAAAGGCATGCCGTATCTCGGGAATGGATGCCATAAATAAAACAGTGGAGGCAACTGCTCCTACACATTGGCAGAGGACGTGCAGTGCGTGGCAGTGGAAGCCAACAGACAATGCAGTGCAGAAAATCCAGCAGCAATCAGAATCCCTCTTATATGCCTTGGTGATCTGAACAATATGACTACAGCCATTCAGGCACACACACAATGCATCTTCCGACACACTAAAGCCTTAAGTATCTGTGAAAGCAGGCCTAATATCCTTTCAAGCTTACACTGTCCAACGTTTCTCAGTAATGTTGGTGACCAAGTTGCAAGAGATAAGTATTGATTTCAGTGCTTGGTTTGGATTAATCTGACACCCCATAATCTCCCATTATGGAGTACCAACTCATTCAGCACAATTAAAACTGAAATAAGTATCATGTTTATATACGTGTTATGTAAATATGCCTATTCCCTTTATAGAAACTATAAGGGCTCTACTAGGCGAGAGCTGGATTGTGAGTAAATAGTTCGGGATCTTTGTATCATTTGGTTTCAGAACAGGGAATATTAATATAACAATTATATGCTGGTATCTATACAATGTGAGCTATCAAGATAATTCTGATTTCGACACTTTCCTTGTCTTCCATATGCCTCCAAACTTTAGGAAGTGCCATCAAACAATCTAAGATTGTGTTTATAGATACACTATTGGTTGATAATATGACATGCTACCGATGTTCCTGACAGGAGGGATAAACTTCTATGATGAGATCATTAAATGTTTTCCTCTCTGAAATTACTCCAAATAGCCTTAGAAGATTAATCAGCCACTTATCAGAAATTAGGTGAAGTTTATCAAACATGTGAAAAAGGTAAGATTTAAAAAAACTTTTTGCTTTTACAGTATTAGCAAAGATGCATTTTCTTTAAATATGTAATGGGATAAAAAGTTCTAAATATGGTAAACCTATTTGCAAAGTTTTGCAGAGTGGACATGAATGGTCTTCCATAGTTACATAAATATTAAGGCCAAACAGCCATCATAAAAGGGTCAATATGGAGGCTGTGTCAGATAACCTATCAATTTTACCAGACGAGTTAGACGACTTGCGGAAGATGCTGAAACAGTCCATTTAAAAAGTGTTGCTCCTTATGCTAACAGGACTGCCTTGTTTGCTCAAATGGCACCAAAATGGTGCAGCGATCATCTGCCAGTAACTCTAATGAAGTTGACATTGACATAGATTGCAGCCAACTCCCACACCATCATCCCATCTTTCCGTTATTGTCGTCAAACCACATCTACTACACTTATCCTGTGTAAATATCCTTTAAGGTTGATGGGTAAACCAGCCTTATTAAGCATTTGAGTGTAAACTGACACTCTGAATAATATGTTAGCAATGAAACACAGCAATTACACATTCCAGCAGAGGGACATATTACGTAAAACCTAAATATATGCAATACCCTACACGTTCTTTTATTGAACATAGCTATGAAATACTAATAAATAATGCAAATCGCTACGAAATTCTTTTCCAAAATAGAAACTATTCAATCAATACAAAATGAAATAATTCTTATTATAAGCCAGTGTCCACTTACAATTTAAATTATGCGGCGCAACAATAGAGGCATGCACCGGGATGCTATAATACGAACTAGAAGCAAAAAAAAACTCAGTGAACTCTATATAGTACATCTGAACTGTATTTCTAAGTTCAAGAACAGTAGAAAATAGTTACGTAATGGCGAACTGACAATTTGCAGTACACCCAGTGGCTGAGTTTTTATGCAATTGTGGAGTTATTTAACTAAATCGCTAAATGCGCAATAGTCTCCACGGTCCACCTATGCGACGAGACCGAAGTGAGGAAATGTGAAGCCATAGAGGAACACTGCGTTTCCAAAGAAAGCGCTGACAAGGGAAGCAAAATGCAGGGATCTGTGTTTATATGGAACGGGATACTCACATGCGTGGGTAACCGAGAAGCTGTTGGATGATTCGAGGTTATCTACGTTATAATTCAGATGGAAAGGTTTTTCGGTCACATTTTGGTTGGTGTTGTAGAGCTGAACTGCGAATCTAAAGGCGCTGTGTTCCTGCACCGTTGATCGCATGAAGAGTCCCCCTAGAGAGAGAAAAGATTTTTTTCCATCTATCTAGAAATTTAAGCTTCCTTCTTTCTCAATTCTAATGCCCACGGAACGATAATATATCTCCATTTTGTTTTGGTGAGCAAACGGGAAACAAACGCAATTATCAGTCTCCCAGACAAATTTGACCTAAAATCCAGACTTACTCGCCGCATACAGTTCACATTCAAGTGTTCAAATTATTAAAATTACAACACGCTTCGGCCAATTACCTTTCAATAATGTAGGTATTGTACAGTCCCAAAAATAAGCCCCAAACACCAAGGGTGATCACTTTTGCGCGTCGTATTCTGATATTTAAATGCATGCTTTAATTTTCTGCATTTAGCGTGTTGTGGGGTTCTTTACAATTGTATTATTAACCGGATTCACATATGGGTTTTGTTTGCAGCCCATAAACAAAACAGCTATTATAATTACGAAGGACTGATGAATACACGGATATTCTTCAGCTGCAGTGCTCTACTCTGAATCAAGTTCATCATCTGCCAACTTAACCACTTGGTACTTCTGCTACAAATCGGCATTAGTTTATTGTCTAAAAAAACTGTCGTGCGAGGATTAATCGAATCTACCACATACGATTAAAAACAAGGAGTCTAATCGAGCGACATGTATTAAGAATAAAAAGCAACTTACCTATATTTATCTGGTTAGGGAAGCCAGCCAGAGATGTGCGGAAAAACCACAATAGGAAAAGCACCGCACTATGTGCCATTTTCTCCAACCTTTAAATTCAACTCCTAAAAGGAATCTGATAAGGCAAAATCATGTACACAACCGCGGACTTAAAGGAAATCCTCCAGATTTATGCTCTTCCACTCTGCACCAATTAGGTTCATTGAGGTACAAACCGGGTTGCAGAGCAAATTTTCTGCCACTGGAAAAAAAAAGCAGGGACTTATCCCAAAGATGGTGGTGGCGAGAGTAGCGGATCTGATTGTGAATAAGGCTCTTCCAATTGGGCCAGCAGGGGGATATTGATCAAACTTGATCTGACGTTGAATTAAAGCACCATCTCTCGCATTCCCGGCTGCAAAGCGCAAGTGCCGCGTTTGTCAGTACTTCGGGTAATCAATAGAAACACGCTACCCTCACGTGGACCGTGATTCGGTTTAAAGCCGAAGCGGCTGCATTACGCGCAATCCCGAATTATTAAAAATAAAACCAGTTCAAAGCACATTCTTTTTCATGCATATGCAATTACAGCGCTTGCATCCCAACGGCACGCAGTATCGTTTATTCTAAAGAGCATATATGAAGGTCATATTAACTCACCATAAACGTTTGTTTTTTTTTATCCGAAATAGAACAGTAACGTTTAACAGTAAAAGTGACGCGCTTGTTTTTCTTTTCATTAAAAAGCCTTTCATTTGTAGCAGTTGCAAGATCTATTGTTGGATCTCCCCTTTGCGACTGCAAATGCCCTCAGTTTATGTAGAAGATCATTTAGTATTTGCAACTTCTTGTGTTCTGTTATACACGTGGATGCATACGACGCTTGCAGTTTATGAGTCGTACTTTTATATCGTGCTGTTGGGATTGTAATTAACAGAAACGCGCGTCGCAAGTCCACCAAGGACCGGTGATGCGTTATAATGATTCCCTTTTGAAGGGGCCAGCCATTTCACCGATATAGTCATCTCACACCATTTGCCCACATCCTGAGAAAGAATGGAGCGATTGCATTGATCAGCTGGGCTTGTCATCTGAGTCCAACATGTAACCACAGTAACTGGATAGTGGAGTCAGAGTCACTGTAAAGGCAGCACTGAAGATCAAAGAAGGACTTCAGGTTCTACAGAAAGGCTGCAATGCTGAAGCATAGGACGGTGATGCAGGATTAAAAAGCACACACGGAGTCTGTCTGCATTCCAAACAGTTAAATAAACAAACTGCAAAGGTTATCTTTTCCTGGGAGATTTGCCACTATAATAGTTTGTCGTATGTCCTCTGGTTTTCTATCATGTTCCTCAGCCATCATTATGCCTTTAAGAAGAAGGTTAGGATATTTAGCACAGCACCCATCTGTGCTGTTTGAGTGATGGTATAGAAATGCCCCAGAAAGCAATGTTAATTTCAGCTGTAGTAAGTCAGTCGTGATTGTTTTTCTGATTGGATAACATTTATTGACATTTTAGTTGCAGCACACTAGACTCTATTTAAAGCACCTGTCAGTGTTACTATAACTGCAAGGAAAAATGCCTCCGTGTCCATCATCATTGAAAAGTACACAAATTTGCCACAAGACAGTATTACAATGTCATTAATCATTTCATATAGTGAATCTTAAACTGGATGAGCTATGTTAACTTTAAACAAGGATGGGGAGCTGTATTAGCATCACAAGCCTTAGTGCATATTGGACATTAATTATACAGGTTGCATCTGTTATATTAAATTAGGTTGATTTGGCCTAAATAGCACATTTGTGACTTCCTGCTTTTAAATAGAGCACATAATGAGCCACTAGGTCGTTTTCCAGATACCCTTTCAGATATTTTGGGGTCATTTCACTTTAAGCATTTTAGAATGGAAGTTATCCGTAGTAGAAAACAAACAAACGTTGTGAGTGATATGATCTTTTCACCTTACTTTTATTGCTGGGAAATTGACCGTCACCATCTGACCAAGCGTCCACGCAGTGTGGCCAGTCGAACAGTGTGATTGTGTTTAACACTGTGGACCCCATGCTCCATTATTACTAAGTTAAAACATTTTGATTAAAGCACTTCACTTGTTTCGAGTGAGACTCCCAGAAAGCGCAACAGTTTATTTTCCATGTTTTAGAAAGCAGCCTGTCGCAATTCCTCATCTGCGTGAGACAATGGTATCTTATTATTATACCGGTGTATTAGAGCTATCAATAGAAGATTAGAGATGGTAAATTATATGCTTCTACACTGGATGCTACAGCAAGCTTTCACACACTAATTTTAATGTACATACTTTATATTGTCACGATGTGCTCTGTATATGGAGGGCAAAATGTTACCTTCCAACAAAATTTCATTTCGTTCTGCAATTCTTCCCTCCCGAGTTCTATAGTTTTTTTAGTCTTTTTTTCCTAATCCCTATTTGAGCTCTGTTAACCGGGCTGAAAAGAGCACATATTTGTACACATTATCTCAGTTGTCATATTAACGTTCTCGACATTGACACTTAAATAAGAATTTTGCATTTAATTGCTTACTAGAGTTACAGTCATTAAATCTCATTCACAAATAGCAGTCTGAAATGGTTTCCTATTTACCGGATGTAGAATTTAATTGCACATTGATGGCTGCAATTTAGCAGAATATCTGAACATTTAATTGGATAATGTCATAATAGAATTTTAAAGATAATTTAATTTGCCCTTCGGGCTGTTTTGTTCGTGTGAACATTAAAAAATAATCTTCTAAATTCCCAAAATTCTGTTGTTTGTTCTTTATTTTTAAATATAATTACTGTGTGTAAAGTTGCCTGCCTTGGTGTTTATTGTTACCATCCACATTTTTTCACCATTAGTTTGGGAGATTCTATGCTGCAATTCTGTTATGTCATTGATAGTATATAAGGGTGATGTGAGCGAGTGAGTGCAGCTGAAGGGCAGCAGTGGTTGCTTTTTGTGAATGGCAGTGGCTGGTCCAGCAGTAGTGCCTGGAGCCAGTAACCTGGCCACGCCCCCGGCTCTGCCGTGACGCGCATGTGCGGGTGTCACTCTCCCGTCAGTAACAGGTACCTGGTAGCAAACAGACACAGCCATCACTGGGAACAGAACCCGGAGTACAGACACGTGCTGCGGCTGAACAGAGCCGAGCGTCACGGCGCGGCTCTACGGTGCAGCTGCAGCGGTGGCAGTGTGACAGTGGCTCTGTCATTTGATGGCACCGCTTGGCATGCTTTCCTTCATGAGAAGTCTTATCGGGGACCGTGGGAGTGGCAGTCATGGCAACGTGGGGGGTGGGGGCTGTAAGCACTGGGTGATGCGTGCTGAAGGGGACTCCTGTAGCTCTCACGGGGGCTTCAGCCTGACTAAGAAAGTTATGATGGCTCCCTGGCTAGTGGGCCTCCCTGTATTTATGCACCAAATCACTGAATCACCATGGCGAGACTCAGCCAATCAGGTCTTCTCGATATGCAAAGGCAGGCAGAAGGGATTGTTAGCGATATGCGCTCTTGGTTTATCAGGCTGCGCCATATGCTTCTACATTAGTGAGACAGGTCAGATTGTTATTTATAGGCCGAGCTTTATAGGGTTGGTGATTCCGGAGAAATTCAAATGGCAAAAAGCTTATGTTAAGTCAATGCGACTTAGATATATCTCATTTTATTTCACTCTGAAACCATTGATTCTTATATTCATGTAAACTCTGTTCAGTTTATTCCATTCAAAATCTATTTATTCTTTTCAAAATCCATTTGCCTTCAGGCTAAGGAAAAACTATTTCCAAAAACAGTGACAGCAAGTGCAGAAGCTTGAGCATAAAGCATGCGCATTTTTTTTTTGAGTAAATGTTTTGCAGTGTACATTGGAAATACTGTTTTCCCCTAGATTAATGGAGAATAAAGGGCATCTTGGTGCAAACTTGATCAATTTTGTCAGCCAAGGCATTGCCAACACTTTGAAAGCTTTTCTGCTTTTAAGCAGAAAGAATGAATAACTCGTGTGCAAACAAAGTTAGTGCCAGGCGAGTATATGTGTGTGTGTGTGTATACACACACACACATACACACACACACTAACAGTGTTGAGAGAGCCTTGGGATGCTTGTTTAATTCTGTAGAAATGTTCCAGATCCATTGGATTTATAGGTTTCATAACAAAGGTACATTGACAAGCGATGGTAACATCTGCACATACGGTATCATCCACGTGGACATTTTCTTTTTATTGAATGTTGTAATTTTTTTTGTCTCATTCAGTTCTGTTCTTGCCATTCATTGCAATTGTAGTCGCTGGTTCCCAAAGGGATACAGAACTCAAATCTCTGGTGTTTTATGTCATTGCACAGGGGTCACAAATTAAAAAGCACCCAATAAAACTGCTTGTCAGTGAACTCGGAACAGCTTTTGTAGACCTATAATTTGGGTTTTAATGTACTACTACTCGAAATTAATGTTTTACTTAAAATTTCTTTCTAATGTGATATATATATATATATATTATACATTTGTACACAAATTAATTAATGATATTTGTAAAACATTTGCAGCGTGAATTTGGCAAGTTTTTCTGTGAGCGCTGTATATATATCTGTAAAAGAAATTATGAATGTTACTGGAGCTAAACGTTCACCTACAAGAACCTGTATGAAACTATGCAGTAGGACGTGATGGTGTGAATGTGCAAGAATGAGGGCTTATTGACTCGTGCAGCCTTTTTCCTGTTAATTCTTAAAGCATCAGTTTATTTTGCTGCTATTTTTCTTGCTAATGCAGATGCTACAATGTGAAAACTTCACCTCCCAACAACAATACCCAGGATCAATGTCTTCAGAGTTGGAAATACTGGCGTACACACTGCTTTGGCTGCTGTAGCTTCCCCTTCCCTTTTGCCTAATAAAATCAATTGAGCTCCAGGTGACTTTTGCTGCATTCGCTCAGCATCCGTGCTCTTAAATTCAGTTTTAGAGCCTTGGGTGTCTGTCCACTACTTCCAGTTCTGAGCAAGGCATCACGCCTGCCTTTAAATTTCCCATCTAGTGAAATGTAAAGAAAGAATCGGCAGCCCCGTGCCTAGCTGCCGATTCTGTAAGCTCGCTCATTATACTTGGGTGTGCCACAATGGGGTTCAGATCAGCAAGGCTGTTGGTTCGCAATGACAGAAACAATGAAACACATTTCAGGTGAAACAAGGTGCCACATTTGAAAATCCAACTCAGGCGCGGCCTGCCGCATCTTCACCGGAAACCTGATGTTCATGGGCTTCTTAGCATGGCCGACTAATTGAGAGGAAAGCACACATCAGAAAAAAAAAAAAAAGCTTGGCCAACGAGCGCCTTGTGGCTGAACATCATTTACAGGGAACCGCTCTCATTTATTCAAGGGTCTTACTGCTGTCTCCTTCCACACCCTATTGATTCCTTAGATTAAGTAAAATGCTGTGCTTTCCCTGAGAAGCATCTGTGTGGATTTTGATTAGGTGTTTTTGTGTGTGTGCGAGTGTGATTTTGCATAATTGTACATAAACCGACAACATAACAATGTAAAATAAAAACTAATTATCATGGCTCACAGAAGACACAGCTCTCACAAAACAAAATTAATTGCCCAGTCTTATATGATGTTGTGTTGTTGGGTAACACATCAGTCTGCCTGTATATGGTATTACATTGATTATACAGAGAAGCATTTTTTGTGTGGGTAGGTGTGAATATGTGTTTATGGCTGATGCATATTGCAAGCATACTGCATTTTGTTCTTCTTCATTGTGAAGCCATTACGATTAACGGTGCATCTACAGGCTGCCGGAATCCACTGCAATGCTGCATTTAGGGGGCTGTGGACACAATGTGCAAAGCAGTCAGTCGGCACCCTGCATATTTTATAAGCAAAAACAAGTGTGTTCCTTCCAGTGGCTCAGCCTGTCCATCGCCATGCATCCATCTCTGAATCGTCTCCATGCAATCAGGTCCCTCTGTTACGTGGATTTTCACAGCTTAGGTAAATTGTGGAAAGAGTTTGTAGTGTCTTCTTGCAAAGGAACCTAATATCAAATCAAAACGACTCAAAATTTGCATCTTTTTTTTGGACAGTGGATTTTTTTTTTGCCATGAAGTTAAATTAGCCTTGGGTGTGGCATTAATTGAAAAAATGGTGGTTTAACTATTGCAGTGGATGGCTAAACCCCAAGAAATCATTCCGACAGCAGAGCTCTTGACGTCAAGCTCATTTGTAAGGCAGAGACCGGTCGCGTATTTACATCTGGTTATTGCAGTGATTCACCTAGTCCCTCACGTCCCCTAGGTGGAACTGCAAGAAGAATTTTACCCAATGAATATAAACACTTGCTTACTTGCACTGCCAACTTACACACTTAGGAGGTTTGCATTTGGAAATGCTTCAACTCAGCAGTTCTTAGCTAATTCATGCCGTTTTCACATTAAACTTAACTTCTTAAAGTTGTTTTCAGGGTTTTTTTATACAAAAGGAAGTTAATAGCTGAACAGGGCTCTTTCATTTTCTGGAGAATCCTGATAATGTACGGGTTACTTAAGTATTGCGACTCGGATTTCAATGCTACAGGCCAAAGGGCAAAGTATGCAAAAATTCCTCGCATGAGGGCTCTGCACAGAGTAGATATTTCTTTAGTTTTTATGTCTTTCTAATAATACTGTGCACTTTCAGATAGGTTTAGGTATACAGTGCTGGCGTAAAGATCTGGCAGTTATACTACCCATTTAATTTAATTCTTCATTCTTTCATTTTCTAAAACATTGTTATGGATGGAAATTTGAACTTCAGGTTTAACGTGACCATTGTTTCATTCTTTGAAAAACACATTCAGTAAACAAAGCTACTTTTAGCTACTGAATTTAAACTATACTGAGTTTAAATTTACCGTAAAATACCGTTTCAGAGAACTTCATGTGTTGGTCAACCAGGGCCTTGCCAACCTTAAACCTCCATAGCTGAAATTCCTGGTACTCAGAGAGGTTGATCTGGACTAGATCTTTATCACCGGAGACCTCACAGGTTTTTTCCTCACACAGTGTAAGCGGACGTGTCAGCCTGTGACCTACAAATGCTAAACAAACCATTATTGCAATAAAACATCACCAAAGCTGTAATTTTCTTGAAAATCAGTCCAGTTATCTTTATGAAAAAAATATTACTTGGTTCCCTGTAAAAACATTACTGTTGTTACTCAAGATTAAAGATAAAATTGATATGAATCAGTATGTTTTAACTACCTATATGACAAAGACATAAAATTTAAATTGAGGAGGATAGGATGACAGGCTCTGCTTTTCAGCAATGCAGAAGCTGCAAATTAGACTGTTTTCGGTAATTAACAGATACCTACCACGCAAAACATCTTACATTAGGGATTATGTATTCGACTTGAATACAGACTTAGGGAGCAGATCCCGTTCATAACCTGGGAACTGCCTGCATAACAGCAGTTAGCTAAACATATTAACCATTTCTTATTTGGGCTAAAGTGATTAAGTAAATCAAGCCCGAAAGAAAACGATGCTGCAGTTTACCAGAAGTCCCGCGTCACTTTACTCGTCGAGCACACATGGAGTAAAGCTGCGAGTGAGGCATAGGTTCATTCGCAGACAATGTGCTTACGGCGACGCATGCTGGAGGATGGGGCCCCCAGCAATGACTCTGCACAGTAACGTCAGGGGAGCATATGGACCAATGGCGGATAAAGAACTGCAGCTGGCAGGCCTCTGCAAAGAGCAGCATGCATTTCCAGAGCAAGGTGACAGGAAAGAGCTGCTGAAGTCAAACACAGTGTGCAGGAAAATTAAATGGTGCTTGCGGTCGGCAGTGAATCATACAATATGTTAATTCTTGCACTTAGCATTAAGGGGAGGTTTCTTTTGTTTAATTATAAAATTAGTCTTTTGTTACCCAATTAAATTGAATTTTCCTTATCAGTTCTTTCCCATAGTATGAATACTTCTATAAAAATGCTTTGTGTTTTCGTTTTTCATTCTAAACGAGGAATTACAATTAATTACACTAAAGCATAATAAGTTAAGGACTTAAATGTGAACAACTGTCATCTGCTGCATCATCAGCTCAAAGTCACCACTTATTGAGTCAATGTCAGTGTTATTCTTCCTTCTGAAGAAATATTCCAAACAATAAGAGACACACAAAGGGAGATGGAAGAGCTATTGAATTAATATTGCAATTATTACCCATAAGGGAGTGCTCTGTGTGTGAAAAAAAATATATTTCTCAAAATTACTTCTTAATGACATATTCACAGCCAGTAAATCTGCTATTGGCTATATAATATATATGTGTGTCTATATAAATATATATGTATATATATATATATATATATATATATATGTGTGTGTGTGTGTATAACCCTGCATGTGTGCATTGCGATCAGTGTGACAGAAAGGGGACTGTCTCTCCTGCAGATGATCCAGACAGAAAATTCCAGACTGGCCTGATTCATAAAGAAAATGTTCCTCCCTCCTGGATTGTGTTATAAGAAATGCTGAATATGCAAATGTCATTCTTAGGGCAAACCTGCTGACGGGAGATTTATGTTGCCCTATATAAGGTGCAGGGTTATTGCACATGCCCCTGTGGGACCTCTGCATTAGATCTTTCTCAATCAATTATTGTGGAAGTGGCTCAACAATAAATTCAAAGCACTAAAAATCTGCAAAGAAGAGTTAATAAACGTGTATAAACTATATATATATATATATATATATATATATATCTTTGTTCTTTGTCACTGTGCATTGTTTCCTACATCATAACATATGTATTGTATAGCGCAACATATCATATGAGGCCAAATTGAAGAACTGACCCAACGAAGATGAAAACTCACACACAAATTTTATTGGCCATGTATACTAAGCCAGCAATCATGGCAAACTGTAATCTTTGCTTACTGTAATCACTGAAAATAAATGCAATTTTTGACCAGCTTACAATGGTTCACAACTCAAACTGATGATACCCTAGGGAAGTGTTGTACATTTTACGCACAAACGTGATTTCTATTCTACCCAGAAAATGGTGCACTGGAAGGCTCTAAGGTGCCTTACAGGCTGTGATCTCTCCCCTAAGGCTCCAGCACCGTGTGTTTCCAGCTAAAGCTCTGACCACCCAGTTCTTTCAGTACTTGTCTTAGATTCATGGTGCCCTAGTGTGTCTCCTACAATCAGGTCACTGCAGTCATATCTAGTTAGCTTTCAGGTGGAAGTTGTGTGCTATGGTGACGTTAATAGAGAATAGCCTGTGACAGACTTGCTAAAGATCATATTTAAGAAACCCTACATCCCTGTGTCACTGAGGACAGCACACCAAAATAAATATTGTCATTGTTTCTTAAGCTGGCCTTGTTCACTTCACTGGTACTAAAATTATGTGGTTTTTAACCTCAGTAGGCTTCATGGCCTGACGTGGAGAGTCAATCACAGATTTTGGCTGGGCATCAGTTTTTTTCAACAGGGAATTTCTTGCTCATGAGTTTAGCATTGCTCTACTTTTATTTATTTTATATGCCTTTATATCAAAACCAGAATTGGGAAAAAAGGGATTTAAAAAATTGTGATTCCCCGAACACAGATTTGTTTCTTGACGTTGTATTTTGAGCAAGTTTAAAATTCTAGAAAGTTACCTAATTTATATTTACCATTTGGTCACTGACCTGTTGACTGATTATTTTCCAAGGGATGTTTGTTTTTAATGAGAACATATGCTGCATCCAGAAATGTCTCTTGTGATATTTCAGGTATCACCAAAAAAAAAAATTAATAAATCCTTCAGATTCACATTTCAGAAACAAATGGTCAAGGCCCATATGCCTGTCTATTAAGCTGCAATGATACAATCAGACGGAAGGGAGTCGGATGAATCTGACCTTTTCCAAAAAGGTAACCTTTCAGAATGGCATTACATGACCTTGGCATCAGTGGATAGACCTTGGTGTTAATGCCAGATCCTTAGAAAAGTCTTATATGTTCCTTCCAGCATGACCTATACAAACACCACCATTTACACACAGCTAAAGGAGAACCTGACAACAATATAAAATTCTAGAGAGAATGAGTTACGGAAGGTGTACTTAACTAAGGACATTCTAGAAAGACGTTTTGGAAACCACGTCGACGCGTTAACGTACAACTTAAGGTAGAACTTACGAATGATGTAGCGTTAAAAAGGCTACGGGAAAGGCATGAACCCAGCCAATGGCCTAGCCTAGCGGTGCTCTTCCCTACATCCAGCCCACTGTTGATCCCCACTGACCTCTTTCAGTCGCTGGCGCTAATTTGCCGTAGGGATAAAAAGGCCGATGGTGCATTTCCCGTAGCCTTCTTAACGCTACATCATTCGTAAATTCTACCTTATGTTGTACGTTAACGCGTCAACGTGGTTTCCAAAACGTCCTTAGCTACAGTAAGTACACCTTCCGTAACTCATACTTTAAGTTTAGTCTGACTTGCTCTTAGTTGTCTCTCATAACTCCATATGATGAAATGATTTTGTCTGATACACGACTACAATCTGAATTGTGCGGCAAATTAACCTCAGTAACTTATGGATTCATAATGAAAGAAAACGCACTGTTGTTTATGTACATTTATGTATTTATTTGTTTGTTTTCGACGCCCCTGGAATGCGCAAACTTGTCTAATTGTCCAAGTTATGGTATATATACTGTAAACTTTGGTTTACGAGGGTAATAAAAGTTGACACTGCAGGTTAATTTACATAAGGGTTCCCTATGCTAATATTTTCCCCAAATAACTCCGGTGAATAGTCTTAAACACATTGGACATTCTCTTATATCATGAGAGTAATGCGACTTTTCTTTCTGCAATTGTGTCGTTGCTCGTCCCAGTAGCAGTGACCTACACACATACTGGTGCGCACTGGTGTTTTACATTTACATTTATGGCATTTACCTGACACCCTTATCCAGAGTGACTTACGTTACCCAATTACAGGGAATTACAATCTCCCTGGAGCAACTTGGGTCCATAACCAGAGCCTCATACCACTAGGCCAACACCACAAAAAGATAAAACATATAAAGGTAACACTTTACTTAAGGGTTCCCTATGCTAATATCGGGAACTTCCCTATGTCAGTTAAGTTCCCTATGTCAGCATTTATAACAGTCGCAAAAGTTGAAACAAACCCTTATAAATGCTTATGATAAAAATAAAATGCTGCCAAACTACAATCTGGGGAGGTGGGTTTATGCACTCAGTCAGCGAAAATCATGCTTACGGGTCGTGATTTAGTGTGCTACAGTAATTCAGGATTTAGTTTGTTATCTTTGTAGTTTATTTTTGGGTTCTTCCTAGTTCTGATTAACACAATATTTTGAATTTATAAAGAGCACCACTTTCATGGGGCAGTCAAGCAGTTGCTGTATATCGGTTCTTGAGCCATCGATGTCAACCAACCAGGTGTTCCGGCAGCGAGTAACATCTTACGTAAGAAGCTCTCCTATAAGCAGCTCTCCTATAAGCAACCTCTTAAGAGACTGGGAAACAGACATAGAAAAGTAAACACCTTTAGTAAGGTATACTGTATCTTTCAAGTCTTCGTAAGGCGCTAAGAATTCCGGTTCCCGTTACCTGGAAACATACCCGACCTCCACCATATATTGAGATGGGTCTTTGCTCATGGGTGTCGTCGCCATTAAATCTTAGGGGGACGTGTCCCCCTCAAATTTCATAATTATTTGTTTGCAGCCCCCCACATTTAACATAAAATATTAGTTCACCCTGCCTGTGTGTCCCCCCCACATTCAAAATCCTTCTGATGCCCCATTCTTTGCTGATTACATTATACAGCGAATTCTGGCTTTCTGAAGAACTGACGCCAAGAACTGACGTTACATTAATTGTGTTTACGACAGAAATACAAAAGGGTGATTATTGTTTTTATAAAATTTAATTTAATTGAATTTCATATACCAAACGA
>JAODKL010000002.1:20900812-20915123 GCA_026780765.1 Petrocephalus schoutedeni | reverse complement strand
CCCCTTCCTGTTCCAACATGACTGTGCACCAGTGCACAAAGCAAGCTCTATAAAGACATGGATGAGCGAGTTTGGTGTGGGGGAACTTCACTGGCCTGCACAGAGCCCTGACACCAACCCAATATAACACCTTTGGGATGAATTAGAGCGGAGACTGCGAGCTAGGCCTTCTCGTCCAACACCTCACAAATGCTCTCCTGGAAGAATGGTCAAAAATTCCCATAAACACACTCCTAAACCTTGTGGAAAACCTTCCCAGGAGAGTTGAAGCTGTTATAGTTGCAGAGTGGACCAACTCCATATTTAAGCCTATGTAATAAGAATGGGGTGTCATTAAAGTTTACGTGTGTGTAAAGGCAGGCATCCCAATACATTTGGCAATATATGTGTAGATCACTTCCCTGCAGAATACCGTGTATGTTAGCATCGAATGTAAACTAGAATTTTATATTATGCCCAATACCCAATAGCTTCATGTTTCTTCAAACAGACCTCCCTTATATAGATACAGTGAGTCACATACACAAACAAAGCAATGCTTTAAGTTCATATCTCAGAGGTACTAGTATTTGTTCCTAAACACTTCCGAAGTCCTGGGTCTGCTTGAGTATATGATGCAGTTAAACTGTGTTCCTTTATTTTCTCTTAAGCTCTTGTTTCTTCTCTCCTTTAGGAGAGTATTAAGCTGATGTTAAAGAGGAGTTTGACTGCAGGACTGAATATTGGTTCCCTGTTTTCATCTGGTGCCTTACTCTGAAGACTGCTGGCCACCAGTGATATTCATCCAATTTAACAAGGCTCAAACAGTTCTGCCAAGAAGAACTGGCTAATTTTGCAGATGTGCAAATCTACCAGGATCAGCAAATCCATATCTCAGGAACTTGCCCCAGAAGACCTAAAGGTTGTTCCATTATTTGACTCAGGGGACGGAATACTAATCGAGATATTTCGGTTTTTGAAATGTTTTATTACCTTTTGTTCGATTCATCCATTTATCACAACCTCTTATCAAATGCAGGGTTGTAGGAAGACTGGATCCGATCCCAGGAAGCACAGATCACAATTCGGGAGTAGGGTGACATGCCAGCATTACAATGAAATTCTCTTATCTCATCAAAGGACTGTGTACTTTCTGAACATCAAACACACAGAAATAATTCACAATATTCCTGAATTTACTAAGTCAAAACATCTTGGATGTTTTTTAACCAGTCCTCTCTATAAAAAGAACTATATATGTATATTTAACATTGTGTGCTAGATTCCTTGTACTTGTTAAGTTTTAATTTTTAGCTAAGAAAAGGCATTGCCATCAAGCCCAGTTAGGCTGGAGATTAGAATACTTAGGGTGCTTAACATTTAAAATTCAAACGGAAACCTATACCATGACCTTGATGTTTAGTTCTTCAGCTCTCTTCTTGATTCATTTCTTATCAAAGTCTTACCTGTTTTCCGCTATTCTCAGCACATTTCTAATTCCTGCACACCTTTCTGTTATTTCTACAAAAGGCCCTGTCAACAACAGAAGTCTGTATCAGAATTAGAAATGTGCTGAAAGCAGCAGAAAGCGATGGGGTTCGGAAGATAAAGGATTCGGGAACAAAGTGGGCCTCTGTTTCGTTCCTGTCATTACAAAGCCATTACTAGCTGACACACTTCCCCCTCATTCAACTCTTGTCAAGGTGTTCAGATGAGGAACTATGGAAATACACAGGAGGCGTCATCTTAAAGCAAAGCATATAAAGAAGCATATAAAGTTTGACTTGGCCCGTGGTGTAATCGTCAGCAACAGACAGAAATAGGAAGACTTGTCAGTCTCGTCACACCAAATAAAGACTGACATTTCATTCCCAGTATCAGTATTAATTAAATGTAGAGTGCACAAAAAACACTGTGCTACTGCTATTTTGATTTTTGTTATTACTAAAACAGCCTATATGGATAGCATTGCCCATCCGGCAGCTACAGAATGCAGTTACATATCCTTTAATTAATCTGCTCCATTTCCTGAGAGTAAAATGGCAGGCAGTTTTGTTTCTGTCCTGTACTTAAAAGCATTTCCTTAAGAAGACTTTGTGTATAAATTACACTTTGCAGTCTCCTCCATGGGGCACATTCCGAGATAACTTAGATTCTTCTGGCTATTCCTGTATCTCGTATTTATACTTCAAATAAGACGGAGGGCTAGCTTGGAGGCTGCTTACTGCGACTCAGGGTTGATGGAGTGGGGGGGGGTGGGGGATTATAAACACGATGATCTATTTAGCACAAACCGCACAGCATAATTATACATATTCTGGTGGATCACATACCTTGTAATGATGAACCATGTGGGAGACGAGCCAACCGGCACTCTTGCCATTATTTTCAGTGGCCTAATGTTTTCCTTCACGAAACATGCAAATAAGTGAGCATTTGGCATTCTCCCTCATGCAGCTGAGCGGAGTGAGGAAAGGAAGATTACTGTGTAATTGAAGCATGATGATAATTGTGGTCATTTCTGTCTTTATTCTCCCAAGCTGTTCCCAGGATGGGTCAGTTACACTCACCCTACTTATGTGTTATTATTTTAAGCAGATGTATGTATATACACACACACACACACACATGATATAGATACCTTCATGATGCATTGTAATGCCTAGTATAAGAATTCATAAAGCTATATAACGTCTATAACGCACTATACATACCATCATAATGCATTATAATGGTCAGTATAAGAATCAAAGATGCTTTGTACTTCATTATTAAAGTATCAAAAGTGCATTATAGATGATAGCTTCATAAAGCATTCATAATGCATAATAAACATTAATATGATGTGCTATACCTTTTTATAAATAATTGTAATGCATTATGAAAGTATTATAATGTTTCATGAATGTGTTCATAGATTCCTATAGACATAGCATTCATTCTGTAAGCAAAGGAAATGTCTACATATAAAACCACTGTCTGCAGTACACATATATGAACAAATATATATGACATATATATAATATATATGACATACATATATGACAAATACCTGCTATTCCAAATCATGTGATACAATTTTGTCAGGTAACAAATCATCATCAACCCAGTTTCATTACTGTTAAACATGTGATTAGAAGGCATCAGTTGATGGCATATTTAACAAGAGTGATCACTGCACATGTAACTATAACTGTCACCACCCCCCCCCAAATACTAATTTCTTCTATCAGTTCCTTTGAGCTTACTCATGATATTTATGTGTTTAATCAGTGGCCTTGTGTTACAGAAATCTGACTCCCTTGCAGGGAGTATATTCTGCAGTTGCAGAGCCAGATGCATATGGAAGACTGTGAAAAGCAAATGATTGGCTGTTGGGGTTACTTTTTGTACCAATCAGCAGGGACTTCTTGCACTGATAAATCTTTATTTATTTCTGTCTGTATTCAGGACAAACATCACGCAGTAGTGGTAACGATTTTTTAAACCTCAGGAAATTACTGATTTACTGTATCAGCTTAAACGCTAGTTCCCTCGTCCATAATTGCCAGATATCCAGGATTTGGAATGAAATGTACACAAGCCAATGTATACTGATTTGTCAATCTTTATTTTATTTAATAATATTTCCTGGTATATCTGTAATTAAACTGTCATTGTCAAACCACTCAAATCTGGTTTTAACCAGAAGAAGCCACATAAAAGTGTCCTTCGTTAACCTTCTCTTGGTTTTTTTTTAATGACAGATGTTTTGAGCACACTCAGATTTTCCAGTTAATATCCATTGTGTTAAAGGACATGAATTACACTTTCATACTACTAGGAACAAAAAATTACCTGGCAGTAGGGACTAGGAAAATATCAGTAATAAGTATTTAAAAATGACTGTAAGTATGATGACTAATGCCTAGCCTATGAATGCAAAAGCATGGACCAGGTTTATTATCGTTAAGTAAATGAAAACTAGAAAGTCAAAGAAATCATTAACCATAAAGTGAAATAAAATATAATAAAACAACTAAAATAAAACTATAAATGATGTTTCCAAAGCTAACTGAAATAAGGTAACAAAAAACATCAAATATGTTCTATTGCTGTATTTTAATAATATTTAGCTAAAGTATTGTTTTGTGTCATGGCCAGCCCATCCAATGCCCTGGTGTGCCACGCCCCCTCGTTAACCTCTTGTGGAATCCCTGCATTTGCCAGCTGTTTCTTGTTCTGTGTTTGAGTTCGTGCTGCTCCCTGCTTTGTGCTTCCCGTTGTGATCTCCGTTAAATAAACCGTGTATGTTCCCGACTCCTTGGACATTTGATGAACTGTAATTGTAGTTCTATTGTTAGCTTTACCACATTTTTGTTGCAAAGGGACATTGACCCCCACATGTTATTAGTCATACTGCTCAGTGTCTAGAATGGTTCAACATCTTATCTATCCTTAATGTAAATGACTTACTGAACAACTATTTGTTTACATCCCAGCAATTCTATGTGAAGTATATGACTCACTTCACTGTGTGGTATGGTATACTGATCCTAACTTATTGTTTTATTTATTGAATGTTTTTTTCAAATTCACTTTCAGACATAAAACATAGACACCAATATTTCAAACACTCACTTGATATATTCCAGGAGACTTCTTCCTCCAGTTCAAATTATCTGTCTGTTTTGGTCAATGAGGAGCCTTTGATTCATTTTAACAGCAATTTACACATCGTCTGTCCTTTGAATTATGCTTCCAGGTCTTTAATGTGTTGTGATTGTGTCGCAGTGTGACTATGAGCTACAATTTTATGGTTATTCCTTTTTCGACCAGCCTTTGACAGTGAAGGATTAATTCACTGTAATAATCTGATCTTAGACTCCTATGTTGATTAAGCACCATGCTTTAAGACCTCTTTGAGCATATTCATCTTTTTATTCTTTATTTCTTCAGGATAATACTATAGAGTTTTGGTTTAAAGCAATAATAGCTTTGAGGATAGGGAAGTCTTACTTAGAATAATGGTGGTAAATACTTTCCATTACATGTGTGCAAATAAAAAGCTAATAACATTATTATTATAACCATAATCATAATTATCATCATTATCATCGTCAATATTCTTATTATTATTATGATTATTGTTGCTGTTGTTGTTATTATATCGTATTGCTCATGTTAAATGCATAATTTTAAGCTGACATTCTTATACTTACTAGCTGTAATACAAATTCAACAAATGTCTGGGTTCCATCATTCTTTTAAAAACTTCACTCAAAAGTTTTCTTTCAAACAAAAAAACAGTGTACTTTTGAACACATTGTTTCTTAATACAGACACTGTATTAAAGTTCACTCAGACACTGTAGATTCATCGTACGTTTTCTAGCGGTCATTTATATATCTTCAGTCAACAGTCCAAAATCCAAAAGTTCTTCAATCTGATGTTGGCATTTAATCTGTATCTGAGTAAATACTGAATAAATATTTAACTTTTCTGTGATAGTATTATCCCTTTTCCTATCTGCCCAAACCCTGGACGAATTACTGTTTCTGTTATCACTTGAACCACGCATTACCTAGCCTGCTTGCTCTGTACATATCTCCCAGCAGGACAGTTTTCTATCAAATATTCTCATTGCTTTATTTCATGTTTACCTCTTAAATTGCTAGTATTATATCTACGGAATTTACTGTTGTGAGATGTGCAAGTCTAACATTTTTGTGCCATTTTAAAATAATATATGGAATGAATTTAACATAATTTTGAGTGAATTGACCTATAGACGTACTGGAATTGGGCCCTCTGTGCTGATTTAGGGGAAAGCAGTGTTTGTTCCTTTGAGATATTAAGCTGTCAGTTGAACGCTTGATTCCCTTGTTCTCGGTAAGGAAATTAGAAGATTGCTTCAAACAGGGAACGTCTAGGACCCGGCTTTCTCCCTGTAGGTCAGCCTCTCCGCTTGTGTGGAGGGCATCGCAGGTCAGGCCCGTGCTTCTTCAGCTCTCAGTCAGAGAGCCGCCCCCAGAATCAGCAGTACTCAGACCTCTTCACGTGCTGCTACAGTCAGTGCCAGCTGGCTGGCACATGCCCACCGTGGGCTACCCCTCTTTGGCCTTAGTCATCACTGCAAACACCTGGCAGTGCAGAGGAGCGGCAACCAAAATCATTTCCCCTTTGTCATGCCCCAGTCTCCATCACCTTGCTGAATTTCCATAACAATGGTTTGTAGTACATGACAACATGACGCCAGTAAGCTATGACAGAAACAGACCGATTGTATCACTTTGCTGCTTTTCACACCGTCGAGGCAACCGAGAGATATGCAAATAGGAAAGGCAAAAGCTTAGGTTTGTGTTTGAAATGGAAGTGTAGTGGTATTCACACGAAATAGCCCCAAATCCAAGGAGGCTTTTGAAACCTGCAGAAGTAATTACCTGTATCATATTTCCCCCCAAAAACACAAAAATAAAAGAATATCTGGCTTAGGACCCACAGTCTGATGTGACAGAATATGATAGCATTAGGTCTTATTTTTTCATTAAACACTCACAGGACCAAGCAGAGCTATTTTTTTTTAGAAAGCTTTGTTGTGATAAATGCATGTACTGCATGCTGACCTTATTAGTGTGACTGCTGAGAACTGGCATTTTTTTGTCAATAAGCGGCTAGCTGGGTTGTAAATTTCTATTAACATGACACCCAGCAGTGGATTAGGATTGTCAAGGTGTTTGCAGTGACATACTTTATCATCTTTTCCTCATGCTCTCAGATCACTTAGAAGAGCGTAGTCTATTACAGGCATTTTCCCTTCATTCATCGGAATGCCTTACCCGCTCATTAAAGTGAAAAATTATCAGCAAAGCCAGACATTTATTTGCTTTAATCTTTTGCAGAGAATCAGTTAAGTCCAGGGCTTCTTCAGACAGTGTATAAACTTCATTTAAGATGTATAACCTGAAAAATGGAAATTTCTTGCAAGCGGTTCCCCATAAATATCCTGTTGCACCTGAAGGATGTGTTTTGAGAATGTAGCTAAATGCGTTTAAAGAGATGAATGGCCAAACGTACCTCCAGAAGCACCGGAATAATTTAGCCTTTAACAAATTAGCTGCAGATTTTTTTAATGGAGAGCAGTGATAATGCTCACACACACACATAAAACAACTTGTCCTTTTAGCTGTCTGTTGCTGCGCCAAAGAGGAGCAGCGTTATGCTTTTATTGGGAATGAGATTTGATTGGTCTGATATGGGCCCACTTTGTCCCCCGCTATGGCTGTCAGTCAGGGGTGGGCCATCATCCCTCATCTACTGTATGTTTTAGGCGAGGGAGAAGCTATGCCTGCAGCCAATCACAGCAGCAGTGGGCAGGGTTAGGTCAACAGGTCTGCCAATCAAATGGCAAGCCTGTGAAAATACCTTGCATATGTTTTAAATGGTTTAACTGTTTATAATAGTCTTTTTTATATCATTAAAATATTTCTATATACTATTATACCGATATTATACCCTATGTGGTTTACAATTGTTAAATAAATAATGAGTTAATAAGCAATCACTTGAATCACTAACATAATTAAATTGTTCAGTTGATGTGCCAACATAAATATTGTGTAATATACGAACACAAAGACTGGAGAGTAGTGATGTCTGAACATTTAGTGAAATGTTGTTATGTAATTCAAAATTGCTTATGAAACATTTAAAGACTCAAAGAAAGGTCTTGTGGGTGTGGAACAGAAACATCATAGTGACCCCGGTATTCATATGTCAGTTGCCATGGTTGTGAGTTCAAATCCCTGAAAATGTGTTTATTAAACTCTTTATGATAGTACTTCAAGGGAAATTCCACTATGAATTTGATTGTTCTCTATCATGTACAGCAAAATATGCCTCCCTAAACTGGAGGCATATTTTGCTGTACATGATAGAGAACAATCCATAATAGCCTATAATATTTCCTGTATATATTTCCTGGGATTCTTTTGTAATTGACTAAATTAACATGAAATGCATTATCGAACTGCCTTGGAAATTAGATCTCATCTTCAAAAATACAGCACGTTTACAGGGGTTCTACATTCCTTTGGAGAGGCATACATTTATCATTCATATTTTTGTATTGTTATACATAATTTCTGCATGTTCACTATACTTCCAAAAATTTTGAAAGTAAGAGCAGAAAAATGAGTACTACTATTATTTTCAACCTTGAAAGTCTTTTACAGTGATGAAGAGTACCTCTGGAAAGCTTCTTTTCTTTAAACTTAATGATAAAAGATTTTTGCTGTGTTGCACATTCTTTGATGAATTGTAGGACAATAATCAGATAAGTCAGTTCCACCATGGTGATTCTCAGCTCATGCAGACTTTTGCAGCCATTATGTAATACATATTGAAGAGCTAACTTTATGACCTACAGGTCAAAAAGCACTGAAAACCCCACACAACAGTTACCATGTTTCTGTTAGTGATACATTATTTTGCATTTTTGTCGTGGAAGAGCATTACAGCTAAATAATCCCGATAATCCATGCAATAAAGTCTGACATTAACTTTTCAGTTTGAAAAATACATATGGATTATAGAATGTTAAATTATTTCCACAAGCTTTTTCTCAGAGAAAATAAGGTCCTTGTCATGCAGAGTCTGGAGTTAATAGTTTTCCCATTATCTACTGTATTAGCAAGTTAATATTAGTAAGTTCTCACCATACTTCTAACATTTAAATACTTTATCTAGAAATACACTGTAGGTCCTGGATAATTAGTGTTTATTTATTGTAGGTAAACAGAGAATGTTCATTACAAATTCTGATTATTTACAGTTCATTGAATACACCAATTAAAAAATGGAGGAAAGCTGTTTTGTTATCTTAATATGGCTTTGTGAGTGACAGGAGTGTGTGACACACACACAAACACGTTATCTGATGTGCCGTAAGCCACATCCTTTTGACTTTTTTGTGTCTTTTTTGTGGTTTAAAGTTGACTAACAGAGTAGTCACACAGAATGCTTTGTATAAATCAGTACAATTGGTGTTTTGTCAGAGTCTTTAGAATGTGGTGCCAGATACCACTGTCAATGTCTGCAAAAAGTATTTTCTAATCTTGCTGTTAAACAGGTGTTTTTTTTTATTGTGGATGTTTTTTTTTATCTTTACTCAATAATGTTATTTAGGGATAATTTGACTGGTTTCATAAAATGGCCTTTTTTGCCAGTAGAAATTTCATTTTTTGGCACAGCTGGATCTGCTCTAGAGGAAAGATTTTCATTTCATGCTTCATACTCTATGTGACTAACAAGTTAAAAGCTGGTGGGAAGAGAGGAGCTATTGCATGATAGATCTCCGTCTCTCAAACCAGAAGGGTTGTGCTGAGGTGAGTTGTCAGTCTCGTTTCAAGGAAGGGCATGCTTAGACAGGCCCAGGACACTTATGGGGTTATTCCATATCCCCTGTCATCATATGATGCATTGCCACCAATTGTGAAAGTGGTCACATGACCACATCATTTAACACTTTAGACTCCAAATTCCTACAAGCAATAGCTTCCCAATTTAAGGGAACCTGATAGGAAATATAGATTTACAGGAATCATGTGGATCAAGCCTCAAGTGAAAGGATTTTCAGTAACATTTTCTATGAAGCCCATATTCATAAAGCCTAAAAACTGTTCTTATAATTCATTGTAACACATTAATATTAATAAGTATGATAAACATGGTTATACAAATTTGTAAAAACTCATAATACATCATAGCCACATTTCTCATAAGTTATGAATCCTCTATGAAGATCTATAATGCACTATAAATACTTTCATATTGCATTTTAATTAGGAATACTTTGTGCTCCATTATGAAGGTATTTATTTAGATGAGACCTTTATAGAGCATTCATAATGCACTTGATTAGGTGCAATGCCTTTTTATAAATGGCTATAGCTGGGTTTATACTACTTTATGGATGCATTATAATGTATTACGAAGGTATGTGTAATGAATTACGATGACTGTTTTAGGTGTTGCTGGATTTTCTTTGTTTTTTAAAGAAATGCCATCAAAATTTGTTCAAATGCTTTTATTATTTCCCTGTGACCCTGAGCAGGATACGTGATTGACGTTGGATGGATGGGTGGCCTTTTTGCTCTTTTAAATAACGTTACACAGGAAACACACAGGACTCTTACCTCTCAATTTTTGACTTCTGGAGGCAGCATTTGTTTATTTGTGTGATTATGATCTGATATGAGTGGCCAGTATCAAGATTAGTAATAAGTGTTGCAAAAGGCCAGTGAATGAAATTATAGCCTTTAACAAAACCTAATATTGTGAATCACATTTACTGAGGCAGAGACTAATGCTTCATTTATTTTGCTTGGTTAATTGGTAAAGAGCAATACTGTCCATGCAGTGTCTGCAACAATCCTGAGGAAGTTTTCAAACCAACGGCAGTGAAAAAGGTTTGTGATCTCTCCAGTGGTGTTTCAATAAACAAAACATACCCAAAACCGAGAAGGTATTCAAAAGTTTTATTAATATTTTTTATAACCTTGCAGAAATTCTATCTTTAATAACAGATAACTGCAGTGTGAAGACGGTTCTGAGGAAAATTCAATTTTAAAATGTTCTGTCCGCATTTGTCAATAAGTCACGACTCATCGTGCAGAAAAAATCACTACACTTTAATTTAATTTTCCCACATTGTAGCATTTCAGAAATGACTTCTCGTTCCTAATTTGTGAGATATGGCGAGATTCTGTCCTTAGCCAAACAATGCAAATGCAGATGCAAATGATCTTGCTTATTATAACTAGAATGATAGTTGCAGAATGGAATATAAACAAATTATAGAGCTGTCACTTTCGATATGGAGATCTAGAATTTTAAACGTGACTGTTGCTCTAACCAATGCGTGCTGCAGCCTATTAAGTGTTTGTGTTGGAATGTAATGACAGGCCTGTGTTCTGGATGGGGGCTAAATCAGCCCGACTCTCTTGCTGCCAGTCAGGCCCATGGCAAGCTGTGGGTAGTCTCAGGCAAATAGTGGTCTCCAGCCAACATGTTAGCTAGCCTGATGGAATGTTTAGCCTTTAAAACAACTGCGACAAGCAGACAGAGGCTGACAGCATGCACTTCAAATGAAATGTGTGCTACAATTCACTCCCACTCCGGCCCCCCTGGCACATTGTGGAGCAGGGAAACTTAAAAGAAATTGAATTATTGGACTATTGGATTATTGTTCTAATTTCATGAACACGGAGAAAAATCAAGAAATAAATAACAGATTGCTGTTATTTGATTTTGTTACTAGAATATTATTGCTAGGAGTGTATACAGTATGTGGGTGGGAATCAGACTGTGGGGTCAGGGTGACGCCCAAAGTGCAGGACCGAGATACAGACCAGCGGGAGTGTTTATGTACCACCTGCGTTTTTATGTGGTTGCACAAAAAAAGACTAAATTATATATTGAAGACGACTGACCCGAAAGATGACCTACTTGTAGTTTCATCTGTTTATAAGATGCCGCAGTTTAATCCTACAGAGCAGATGATGTGAGACTGCATGACTCTGCTCTTATTTATCCTGGTTGCTGGGACTGCTGTAGCGGCCCTCTCCTGTGCCACTGCTAAGCTCACCCATGTGACGGGGAGGGACCTGGTACACTGCCCGCGGAGTTATTAGGCAAGGGCTTATTGCACTTATATCTTCCCATCGCATGAGTCCAGATGAATCTCCAATTAAGAATGGATACTGTTCCCTGTTTGGAGTAATTTTCCCTGTAAAGAATTATTAAGCAATTTATTGTTACTATTAAAATGGACGAAAAAAGGGCCTTAAAATGAGTGAGGCAAAAAAAAAGAGTAAAGTGCCAGTTAGAGGGATGTAAAACAATTTAAACTGTCAAACTTTGAAAATGAGGTCACTGTACAATCATGCATTTTGTGGCCAACGGCCAAAGACAACAGAAGAAGCATATAGAGAGAAGAAGACCCAAATTTACTGCCAAAGATTTGTGTTAAATTGAATGGGAGACTTACAGAAACCCTCTAGCATCAAGTGTAACCATTTTACAAAACTGCAATTGAGAAGGAATCTCCGGAAGTATTAGGCGCAGTCTGTCAAAGGGTTACAAAGGCGCTTTCACGACCGTCATTTAACAAGGCACACAGGCTCAAACATGGAGAATGGGTACGGACATAGCTAAACCTGATTTTATAAGGGTTTTATGGACAGATGAGAGGAGAGTGACTCTTGATGGACCAGGTGGATGGACCAGTGGACAGGCACCTTATCCTAGCACCTGTAAGGAGATGGAGGAGTGATGGTTGCCATTATTAGTGATGAATTTGTAAGACCTTTCCAACCTGGTGATGGCATAAAAGTGAACTCCAGATCTGTTGACAATTTCTAGAAGACACTTTCTTTAAACACTGGTACCAGAATCAGTCGGCAGCTTTCAAAGGTTTCTCATATTCATGCAGGGCAATGCCCCTTCCCAAGCATCAAAGCATTCCATAAATTGGCTGGGCAAGAAAGGCTTGAAGAGTGATTTAATGTGACCTGACCTTCTGGCTGACTTAACCCCCATTGAGAGCTATAGGGCCTTACTAAAGTGTAAGGCAGCAAGCAGTACACTCCTCGGAGCAGTGTCTGGGAGGCGGTCCTAGCTGCCTCAGCTATTATAGGATATGATCAAATCAAAAACTTGATTGGTTCAATGGACAGCAGGCTCATGCTGGTCATTGAGAATAAAGGTGGCTATATAGGATGCTAAACTTGGTAAGGTGGGCTATATAGAATGGCTGATAGTTTGTCATTATTCATATCGATTGAATAACTTAAACAGTTTTTAATTATTATGTCTGCAGATAGTGAAATGAGGAAAATCCACTTACCTTCTGATTGCCTAATAATTCTACACAATGATAATACTGTTTTTCTTTTTCCTTTTTTTGTTCATGACTAATATCAGCTGATATAACATTTTCTCTCTAAATAAATTTACGTTCAGCAAAAAATTATTTAAAAAAAGAAATTATGAATTCACTTTATCACTCTGTATAAATTTTTCTGAAAATTCCTATCAGGAATAGCACTTGCCTGGTCATTCTGCATGCAGTGTGTAATTGAATAATACAACAAATGTGCTTATAATGTAAACACATAAATATGTCTGATGACGCATAACTCTTGGCATCTGGAAAACACTCTGCAGTCATCGTATGGACTTTGCTCGCTTGCAGCACCATATCGCCATTCCCGGTAACCACAGACGATCTCCTGTCACTGTGATTAAGTAAGGGTCGTACCACCACTGGCTTTATTAAATTAAATTTCCATTTTTACCCAAGGTGCTCAATCAAACAAAGCCGTCTGATAAAGGTGGACTGCGTAGCCAACACAATAATAATCCGAAACTTGTAATATTTCATATAATTTTCCCCCCAATCAGATTCTGGCCCTTTTGAGTTCACCTTAATGGCTTTTGCGTATGTTGACTTTTTATTTTTTCAATTTTAATTTAATTTAATACTATTTGTCATCTACCCAACCATCCATTTTATGCTTGTTTAAACCAAATGATGAGTTTTGGTTTTGCTTCATTATTAGCTTTGCATATATTTGTTTAGTTTTGTTCACTGAAGGTGTCACAGTTAGAGATTATCATTCTGTTTTAGGTCACCTGTACAATAGCAGGATGGTGATCACAATACTTTGCAAGCTATTGTAAAAAAGGCTGTTGTTCCCCAGTGTAAAGGGGTCTGCTGATTTGGGTGATATAAGATACCTTGCACTTCATATGTACATAAAATATCAGTTTTATATTGTTGTTTTGCTTCCTGTTGCTGGTGTCCCTCAATAACAGGAAATATATCATATTATGCCAGCTATAATGTTTTTTACAATATTGACAGATTTTCAGATTACCTGTTCCTTTGAATAATTCATTGAAGAATAAAAAAAAAAAATCAAATTTTTCCAGGTTATTTACGCTTTTTGATAATCCTCGCTATTCTGCTAAGCACAGGTCAGTAATATCTCTCCAGTAGGTGTTCAACTACAGGTTAATGTCGGAATCTCAGAATTTAACAACAAGTGAAACTTTTCAGGCTCTAAACATTGGAATTTTTCTAGGCTGCCTATCTTTTTATAAACGAAAAAATCATTTCATTTTGTTTATCACTTTAATAAAAACATGTGCCCAATTTAGTAACAATTTGAATTACATTAAATTATTTAACAACATCAGTTATTAATGCTTATATCGGAGTGTGGGGTGTGGCATCCAGAAAATGTAGCACGATATTGCTTCTATTTGGAAAGAGATCTGAGGGGGGTCA
>JAODKL010000002.1:20865880-20893910 GCA_026780765.1 Petrocephalus schoutedeni | reverse complement strand
CAGAGGTTTGATATTTATTTAAAGCGAAGATGATTTTAAAATGATCTGATTTCACATAGTCGCTTGCCTTCTGTAGCATCAAACTTCTGTCAGTCTGTTTACTGTAGGAACCATGGCCCATCAGAACATGGACCCCTATGCGTTTGCTGAGATACAAACTCCAGCAAATGGCAGGAGAACTGCTCCGTTACCTGGCCTGAGCTTCTCATCTCTTATAGAACTCGCCGGCCCTCCATGCAGCTGTCTGCGGTCGCAGTGCGGGAAACAATAGCATGACAGGCTGAATGCTGTTGGCTTCGTCTTTCAGAACCGGACAGCTCCCAAGTAGGCACGTAACGAGCAGATCAGCCTTTTGTCCTCTTGCAGGTGCCGTTGTCTCCTGCAATAAGCTGTCTTCTTCAATCACTTACTTCGCGTGTCAGTATTACTCTAGTCTGTTAAAAACGCAGGGAGACAAACCCCCTTATTTCCTCTCCCTCTTCAATCCCTTTCACTAACTTTTTCCTTCTCAGCTTTGAAAGTTCTCTCGTTTGCTTCCTCGCTGGGCATATTTGGTAACATCAGCTGTTCCTCATTAGCGGAAATATATTCCCATACCGCAAGAAGCATGGTTTTTGATCGCTACAAGAACAGCAATCTAATATCGGTGTATGGAATTTGTTATTTAACTCAGGCTCCTGCATTCCTCTGTAACCTTACACAATGTACTGTGCTGTCGAAAAAGTTTGCCTCCTGTCAGATTGAAAATTGTCACATTGAATTTGGTGAAACCTTCCCAGTGACGGTTTACTGTTGCACCAGCATTTGATGTTTTTGCCATTTATCTGGTGTCCAATGTATTTCATATCCAAAGTGTAAATAAACATTGTCCCTCTAAGTCAGTCCAAATAACGGACTGAGTGTTTAAATATCTTGGAACAGAATCAGGCTTGATGTGGCCCATGCCTATTCAATATGTCATGGCACAGTTGTCCCTCACTGATGGAACCATACATTTTATTCTGTACCACAGAATTGTACAGTAAAATGTCAGACCATCTGTCCCTAAGCTGATACGGAAGACCAAGTGAGACCGAGTGAAACGGCACCTAGACAATGATCTGATATGTGTTAGTAGGTTTGACAGTATTCGAATAACAAGAAAGTCCGCATTTTTGACTGGCCGTGCTAAAATTCAGATCTGAACTCCACTGAGATACTGTCACCGTACCAGAAGCAAACAGCTCATACTAAAAGCCAAGGAATTCCTGATTTAAGAGATGGTTGCATTAAACGAGTGGGAGAGATTTCCCTGACAGTGCTGAGAACCTTATCGATACTAATAGCAAATGTTTGCTTGCAATCACAGCTGTAAAAGATGTAAAATCAGGAATGCTTCCTTTTTCACATCGGCCTTTCAGTTGAGTTGAAGATGTGATGATATTCGCTATCAAAAAGGAACACATATAGAAAAACAGATATAGGGCATTTGTCGTTCCATCTATTTCCTATACCCGGGACTCCAGAGCCTATCCCAGAAGCTATGGGTACAAGGTAGGGAATAACTCATGATGGGGTGCCAACCCATTGCAGGGCATACACACACCATTATAGGGCAGTTGTTTTTTATGTAATTGTAGAGTGCACCTAATTCATAGCAGAGAATGTGATACAATACTCCCTGGAAAGCTAAATAATTGTCCAATTAAATACTGTTTTTTAATAATACATTGTGCAGTTTTGTGGATGCACGCTACTAAGGAATTAGCGGGTTGTACAACTGATGATCAAATTTGACCAATCCAATGACTTAAACATGTAGTATTGAGTATTTTCTATTAACGAAATAAATTTCATAAATGTGTAAAGTTTCCCATCAACCCCCCCATTCATTAAAAAGTAATAAATAAAACATTTATTATTACTCTGCATGAAATAACATAGATTCATGCCATGACATTGATACTGTCAGTCCCTGGCTTAAGAACGTCTGACTTATCTGACTTATGTACAACTCATACTTACAAATGGACTGCCATAATGCAGGGTTAAATTAAAATCTTAATGGTTACATTTCAATGGTTTATGATAATGAATGCACGCACTACTTTGAGGCACTTGTGAAAATATGTGGCTTCAGCGGTACAGCTTGAGGTATGGTACTATGTAGTAGTATGTTGTTACTTTTATTATTACTGTATAATTATTGTCATTATTGTGTATTCTATTATAGTTTTTTCTTCTTTCCAATACATTTGACTTAAAAACAGCTTTAGGAAACAGATCTCATTTGTAACCAGGGGAAATTCTGTACATAGATGGAGGAAGCCTTAACAGTATAAAATCGATGACAAATGCAACAATAAATGAAAAAATAAATAAAAAAATGGACCGCAGGGCGCCTTAAAAAAACAACAGAACCAAAAAAAAAAAATTCAGATAGGCGGGTTGGCAACATAAAAATAATAATAGTAAAAAAACTAAAGATTGGAAAATAGAATTACTGTTAGGTTTTTCCAATAATAATCACATAATAGGAGTCACAGTCCATAAAATGAGAGGCCCCAGCAGATACAGTATCACATATAGACTAATGCAGGCAGCACGAGGGACACCTGTGAGCTGATAGGAGGACCACAGTTATATTCTGGGTGTAACCTGCTGGCACAGACTGCTCGCTCACTGACAAATCAGCTCACCAGAGGGAGAGGACAGGATTTGCCAACCCATTACATTTCGGACATACCTTTATTTGAGATTCTGCACATATAAAGGTAGCTATCCTGGCTGACCATCATCGAGGAGAAGCTGTGAGTTTTTGGGGGAATGTAAAGGACCCCCATGACCTTATGTGAGATGGATTTAAATTGCCTCAGGCTGAAAGATTATTTACACTCTATACAATATAGTAGTTTATATTATGTTAGCTGGGTATATAGCAGAAAGTACATACATTTATGTTACTTTTACTAAAGCAATTCAGCTTCAATACTTTTGGTACCAAGGTTACAATAGTTTTGCGTTTTTCTTTAGTCTTTATTTTTGTTTCATTTTCACTTTTTGTTTTCAATGTCAGTTTTTTTCTAGTTTTTTAAATGGGGGTGCTAGTTTAGTTTAATTGTATTTTGAAAATGCTTAATTTTATTTTAGTTTTTGTTAGTTTTACTGTAAGGTGTTTGTCAGAGGTGATTCAAATAGGTTAGAAAATGTGCAGGGCTGGCCTGGCCATCTGGCAAGCCAGGCATTTTCCCAGTGGGCCAATAGGTGTGTGGACGGGCAAAATTTGTTGTGGAGATCTACCCCCTCAGCAAAATTTACCATGGAAAACCCTAAAGTCCAGGGCCGATTTTTAATTCTGTCCAGCTCTGTGTATGTGTGTGTGTGTGTGTATGTGTGTGTGTGAGAGAGAGAGCGAGAGAGATGGGTGTACTTCAGTCAAGCAACTCATTTCTCCAGAGGTATGGTTGTTCTGCTAGAGACACTGTCATGAGGGTATTTGGCTGTTGTGGCCACCATGATACATGGACAAATTGAAAAGTTGGGCACTTTTCCACCTCATCAAGCACCATACTTTTGGTAATTCAAGAAAGTACCAAAGTATGGTACTTCAAGGTGTGGGTTTTCCACTGGCGAATTTGAAAAACTGCTGTAGTACATCATAGGGCTGGATGATGTATGATATTAAACCTAATATCTTATGTTATGCACATGCAGTTCTTAGATACTGTAGCTAGTCAACTAGGTTGAGATCAGGCTTTTTCCATACCTTTTTCATACTGTATGGATCTTATAGTGTAGGTGGTTTCACAAAAATATTTTTACTCTGGCACAGGGGAAAAATGTAGCTAGCTTTGCAGTTTCAATGATTATTCCTTTTCAGGATTATGTTGTATATATTTAAAAATCTGTTTAAAGTTAACCTCCACTGCTTTTGCATGAGCATTGCATGCGTTCTCCTAGACAAATATAATAATTTTCATCCTTGCTGTTTAAATCACTCCTAGACAGTTTTGTTAGAAATCTATGTTGAACTCCCTTTTGCGTTATAAATACCGCAATATCTATTACAACAAATCACATAGTTATATTTGAATATTTTCCAAAACCGTGTTTTCCAAGTTCATATAAATAAATACTTTTTATGCTATGGCATCCTTCTGACCAGTTCACATTTCTTTTACTTTATCGCTATTTTCTGAATTGTCTTCTGAATTCTGAATTGTTCTGAATTGTTGTGAGGTAGGCTATTTGCACAACAAAGAAAGTGTTCCAAGTCCCACCCCAAAATACCGAAGTACCTAATAAGTACTGTCATTTGCACATGTATAATTGGCATGGCAAAAAACTTTAAGAAATCATCCACTTAGGTTTTTTCATTATTTCAGTTAATAATTTTTTTTGCCACATTTAGTTTTTGTTTTTGCTAGTTTTCATGAATGATAATAACCCTGATATGTGTAATTGCTGGGAGTGTCCTTGAATTCATTGGACTTTACCGAGAATTTAATCCTCATTTGGATACATGTCAAAGTTCTTGATGATTAGGTTACCTGCAGCCTTAATTTCACAGTAAAACAAAAACTTTGTTTTAAGCTTTAGTGTTGAGGGGATTTATTGTTAGCAATGTTAAGAATGTTAAGTCTTTATACAACTAAAAGCAGGAGCAAGGCATTTAGACATTTAAGTTAGTTCTGGTACCATAAGGGGGGACAGTTGTTTCTTCTTGGGTGTTTGGCTGATTCTTTAATGTCCATGGTTCTAGATAATACATTGCTTATATTATTATTGGCTATAAATGTATTGCGAATATACCTCCAGTTGTTCTGAAAGTATACATATGTTTGGTTATTATAAGTAGATGTGGGCACACTTTTTTGAAAGAAGCAAGCCCAAATGGAAACATAAGCCTGAGGGACTGGATTGGCCTATATTCACACAACTACTTTCACTGTGCTGTGCTGTGTCCTCATTCGCATGCAAGCAGCCAACCATGCGGCTCTGGCCCCCACCCCACCCCCCCGTCCCTGGGTGTGCTGCTAATCGTCCTTGGGATGGCCAAGGAGTCGGGATAATGCTGCATTTTCACCGTCTGATTGGAACTAAAAGGTCAGCCTTAAAATGGAAATGAGGGAATAAGAGAACGGCGGAGGGCTCGGACCGAGGCGGGGCGCGGGCGGCAGATGGTCTCATGCAGTCGATGCCGCACTTGCGACATTGGAACCCCCCCCCCCCCCCCCCGCCCCATTTGAAAAGGCTTCTGCACTTTCATTCATGGTTGCTGCAGATTTGCAAAGAACAGCTCCTCAGAGGAGTCCTGCTCTTGACCACTTCATAACAGCATTCACCTTGATCAAGGAATGTGAATAATGATGAAACTCTTTTGCAAGTAAACCAAGCTGTGTAAGAAGAACAACTGCTGTTGTGACATAATAGAATGCTCTCACTCTTATTTTTAAAGAATTTTCATATATGTAGGCATATATATATATATATATATATATATATACATGCAAGGGAAAAGAAAGTACACCCTCTGTCAATTCTGAGGTTTATAGGATAATAAAAAGTCAACTGGTCCTTAGCAGGTCTTAACATTAAGTAGATACAGCATCAGATGAACAACAACACATGACATATTACACCGTATTATTATTATTTAACAAAACTAAGGCAAAATGCAGAAGCAGTTTTCTGAAAAATTTGAAAACTTCCACAGGGATTCCATGGGAATTAAGAGTCAGGTGCTGCTAATTAAATGCACTTGATTAATTGATCATCAGCTAGCGTGATCACCTCTGTAAAAGCAGTTTTATGCAGAGGTTTTGGCAGTTTGCTGGTCAGAAGCATTCAGGTGTGTATTAACACAATGCCAAAGAGGAAAGGTATCATAGAGAAGTAATTGTTGCTGCCCCTCATTCTGGGATGGGTTATAAGGCCATTTCCCAACAATTTGAAATCCATCATTCTACAAGTGGAAAACATTCACGACAGTTGCCAATCCTCCCAGGAGTGGATGTCCCAGTAAATCCAACCCCATGTCAGACTATTCAGTGCTCAGAGAAATTGTAAAAAACCCAAGAGCTACATCTCAGGCTCTACATGCCTCAGTTTGCATTCTAAATGTTAAAGCTCATGACAGTACAATTAGGAAAAGACTGAACAAGTATGGATTGTTTGGAAGGTTTGCCAGGAGAAGGCCTCTTTTCTCTAAAAAGAACATGGCAGCACGGCTTAAGTTTGCAGAGTTGCATCTGAACAAACCACAAGACTTCTTGATCAGTGTCTTTTGGACAAAGAAGACCAAAGTGAAGATGTCTGGCCATAAGTCACAGTGCCATGTTTGGCAAAAACCAAACATATGTACAAACACCTCATACCAACTGTCAAGCATGGTGGTGGAGGGGTGATGATTTCGGCTTCTTTTGCCGTCACAGAATCTGGGCATCTTGCACTCATTGAGTCGACATTGAACTCCTCTGTATACAAAAGTATTGCAGAGTCAAATGTGAGGCCATCTGTCTGACATCTAAAGCTTAGCTGAAATTGGGTCATGCCACAGGACAATGACCCCCAGCACACCAGCAGATCTACAACAGAATGGCTGAAAAAGAAACGAATCAAGGTGATGCAATGGCCCAGTCAAAGTCCAGACGATGCTGTGGTGGGACCTTAAGAGAGCTGTGCATAAACGAATGTCTGACATCCTCAATGAGCTGAAGCAACATTGTAAAGAAGACTGCGCCAAAATTCCTCCACAATGATGTGTGTTATGCAGAAAACGTTATTGCTGTTAAAGGTTATTCTGCAAGCTACTGAATCATGTAGTTAGTTTTTCACACATGACCATATACAGCTCTGGAAAAAAATAAAAGACCACAGCAACATTTTTCGTTTCACTCATTTCTCAATTTATGGATATGCTTATGTTTAAAATATAGATTTTTTCCAAACTCCAGCCTGATTCTTCCCTGCTTTTCATTAATGAAGGGCTTCTTCTGTGCTTCATGGGACTTCAGACCTGCTTATAGGAGCCTGTTAAGAACTGTCCTAGCTGTGCACCTAACTGTGCGCACTTAATTTTTCCCATTCCTTTTGAAGGTCACTTGAGGTCATCCTCCAGTTTATGAGGCACTGCCAGTTGCTTCTGGCCTCTACCTGGCTGGTCTCTGGTCTTGGCCATTGTCTCCTGCTTCACCTTGTTCTTGTGTACTGCTGTCATAGAAACTTTCAGCCTGGAGGCAGCCTGCTGCACAGTGTAGCTTCTGCCAGCAGAACCACGATTAAACCAGGAAATGCAGATTTAAAAAACATACAGTATATACAAAAATAGAATGGTCTTAATTTTTTTGATTTTAAATAACCTTAACAAATGGCAGTGATACAGCTGTAAAGTATTTTATTTAGTTTAATTTAATTGAGGCATAATATATATGCGAATTTCAGAGCAGGTGACTTGCTACTGGAGATAAATAAATAAACAAACAAATACTGCTTGCATGATCAAATTTCCTTAACAGGTATTTTAATCTGAACAACAAATTAACTGCTTAAACTCTACACAGTAACTGGTTTTGGGACATGTTCTCTTGTTTACAATTATTAAGACAATTTAAACTAACTTATTTGGAAAGAAAAGCAATCACAGTTAAAACAAAAATTGTTTTGCACTAATTACCGCATGTGACATTTTACTGCATCTACGTTTTGATGAGGAAAGCATTCAGAATGGTCCATAAAAAACTGACAGTTTAAAGTTCTGTGGATTTTGCAGTGATTCCCTCAGGACAACAGTCTGTGGAATGTGGTGTTATTTTAGAAACAAAATGGAATTTATTATTCTTAAGTCAGATTCTTCTGATCATTTTTAATGTTATATATATAAAATGCTGATCAGGTCCTTGACAGGTCTCTTTGTTTCACTAGTGATTAAGGTGATTTCGAGGGAAGGCTAAGGGAACATTAATTAAGGGCAAATGTGGGTAAAAATGCATACTGTCCAGCTATATTCTGAGCCTTGGATCAAGATTCAAGGACTAGCAGACAAGCAACCCTGAGACTCTTGGATAAGACGGCATCAAATCTTGCAATCAGTCCAGAACTTCACAATGAGAAATGCTATGGTCAAGCTGCAGGGCACAAACCCCTTTTTACTCAAAGGACACTGACAACAGTTTACTTTTGGAGTGGAGAAAAGTCATGTGGTCAACAAATGGATAAGTTCACACACTATACATGCCAAAATAGGCTTATAGACTCAAGTAATTTTTTTGGTTTGGTGTGCATGGTTCAAATCCACTGAACCCCTTAAAGGGCAAGGTAAATGCCAATACATACAAAGCCATTCTGAGTGAACAGAAACATATTCCAAAGTCGTGCATTTATACCCCACTAAAAGTGGACTTGAGTGACCATGTGCATATCCACAGGGCCTGAGTGATACATCCCAGTCACCAAATTTTAATATAAGTAAAGACTGAGGCGAGATTCACTTCTAGGAACTTGTAATATACTTTAAGGCACATTAAAGCTGCTTTTCAACCTTCAACCTATTGAAGCAGTTAATGTTGCTGGCTATCTGCATGTGTGTTGGCGCATTTTGAAGCAGAGCAATGACCCAGAGCAGGGTTTGTGTGATGTTACAGTACATGTTGCCATGGCAAATGAGCACTGGTCTCGGGCCTACAGGTAACTCTATTCATGAAACCTAGTTGACCCTTTGTTAATCCCAGTGTCTTGTTTTACCACGATATATAGTTGTGAAAATCATCTAGTGTTCAGACTATGGAAGGTGTTATCAATGTCAATACACATGCAATTAATAGTAATTGAAAATAATAAAATGAAAATTATGTTTAGCTGTTCTTCTGTTCTTTTTAATCAGTCATACTCAAAATAAAGAACAGTTTTTAACTAATTTAAATGAAGTGAGAAATAAAAAAAATAGATATGGTAACCATCCAGGGGAGAAAATTAAACTGATTTTAAAAATATGAATAAATCATCTTTCGTAATCAAAATATGACCACCTATAAACACTTGATTAATAGGTAATTTGGGCTAATTACTATGGTTGGAGGAATATTTTAACAAACTCCTTGCTTAAAAAAACACTTCAGGTTAAAATCTTTTCCATTTGATAAGTAAAGATGAGCTATGAGATGTTAGATATGGGCACACTGGCATCCAAAAATGAGATGATGAATGGTTTGCGCACCATGACTTGTCGTATGGTCAAGGAACACAAGAGAGTCAGTGAGCCAGCATTTTCCATTGTAAAACTCCTACCAGTACTGCAGGCACCCTTTAAAGAACCAATAGGAGACTGGGCCCACATTTCCACATCTGGCAGTACTTAAAGGGCAAGAAGCGTCTCCCACTAGAGTACATACTTCAGGGAACCACTGGGTGCTCTTAATAACTTGTTAATTTTTGTGGTCCTCAGTCTGATGACCATTATCATTTTGCTTTTGGAGTCGGGATTCTGAAGCTAGTTATGCATGGAGCGTGTTCATAGCTTGTGTTGGTCATTAAAATTATCCAGTTGATTCACTGACATGGTACATAGGGCACAATGACTTTAGATTTCTCTTGTCTCCCTGAAGTCAGAGGTCTGCGGCTGTGTAAGGACTTCTGATATATGTGGAATATTCTGGAAGTGTTCAAGTACTCATTTAATCCAATCAATTGATTGCACCACTACAGCATCCTCACAACATGGATAACAAGGGTATCTCTATGCCTCTATCAATGTCCTTGTACTAGGCAGAATATAAAGGTTGGCAGAGTGCTGTACTTTTATGAGAGGTACCACCCCTTAATATAATACAAACTTTATGCCCTTCGAAAATTTGGTTTAATAAGATGGCAATCATGCTTATGGGGTATAAATGTGTCATCTTTAAGACCTACAGATTAGATAACAATCAGAATGTGCACATTTCTTTTCCCACAGTATTCTACTGCCACTCCGAAAAAGCCACTGTCCGTTTTGCAATATCCTTGACTCAATGTGAACTTTGCAAATCATTACAATGTTAATTGCCTATTAAATGTGACATGTTATCACCTCCCTTTTGCTCTAATTTCCACGGTCTTGACACATGTGACAAAAGCATTGCAGCTCACGATGAATTGGGAAATTCCCATGCTGTAAAAAAAAAAAATTGACTTCCAAGCTGCCATTTCTGTCCATAAATTCAACTCTGACTGTGTGCTTATCCCTACACCTTGTCTAAATAATACATAAGCTACAGAAATGTAATCCTGTTTCTTGCACATGGGCCTTAAATAAAATCCACGTTCTCAATATCCAATGAGATGCAAGCTACCGCAATGGCTTAATTTAAACTGGCTCTAGGCCGTAAAGGTGATCATAGGCCCCATAGGGAGAGTGCTGTTCTCTCCATGGCTGGAGCTTTGACAGGCATCTGTGGCACATCCCCAGTGTCTCAAGGCAGGAAACGTCATGCTGCTTCAGAAGCCAGGCAGGGCCCTGATGGTCAAAGCTCGTAAACAGCCAAAGCATGCCGTGAGCCAAACACAACACTAATTACATGCTTTTATGTTCCACTGTCCCATTTCCCTAACAAATTCAGTCTGCTACTTTTAGGAACACTCTCATATTTCACTCCTAATATTACATTCTAGGAATTCTAGGACATATAGGTATGTAACTCAAGCTAAGGCATGAACATACATAGTTAGCTGGAGAAAACATTATAATAGTTACTGGATAGATGAAAAGTACTTGTAACTTCACCCCCAGCAGTGATAGATACTGTTTGTTCATGTATGGTACTAATGCTGAGTTATTACATAAAACAGGTGGATGTTGATGTGGAAATATATTGCTAAGTTAGATAGTGCACATATGGATAGACTTAGCATTTCTGTATAAGTAAGGCTTCACTTCCATTCGAATGTCAAATATATCAGCGCTCCGTAGTTGTTTCGTTGGCAATGCAGCTCAGCTCTACCGCTCAGGAATGTTTCACACCTTACTGAGAATTCAGACACAATAAGGACAAAAATAAATTCACTTTAAACACAGAGAGTTTTTACATACTTCCAAATAAATAAGCACACATTGCGCAAGGAACCATAATCTGAGTGCAATGCTAGCGTATAGCACCAGGGCTTTTGAAGCAGAGTTCAGTTGTTTAAAGTGAGGTTTACAACCAGCAGTGGTGAAATGAATATTTCATAAATTCACCTTTATTTTTATGTTGGCTGTACACCTTCTGCACTTTGTTGATATCTGGGACTAATGGCACATATGTGCTGGTAATATTCTGACTCTGGTTGCTTGAAGTTGTTATGCATGACACTTGTAGAGATCAGTGCAGTTGTATTATTTTGTAACTGTCGTGAAACAAGTTGGAACACATGCTACTCCGAATTCTTCCACAAAAACAAACATGTATTAGTGCATAAGGAGGGCTTCCATGTAATCTATTAACAGAAAAGGCACCTTTAGTAAGGAGGTATCATGATGATACTCTTCAGATAGAGCAATTTAAAGCAATTTTAAAGCATCATAGTGTTTGGAATCTAAAAATGTGCATTTATGCAAATCGCACCTTGTACAGTTTTCAGCGTGCAGCAGAATCTGTCGAGAGCACCCTTTGGACTGACAGAAACGTTTACATCCCTACAGCATTATCTGTCCTTATAAACTCCTCTCATGCATGCAAAGCGCCAACAACTGCACATCAAATCAAGAAAAGCCAGACTTGGCAGGGTGACCGACGAAAGTCTGCAAACGTCATTCCACATTTAAAATGCTGCACGCTTTGTCCCTTCGCTTATAAGCAGTTAATTTTTCAAGCAATGCAACGCCCGTACAAGTTGGCTGCGCAGGTTCAAATCGTAGGAGGAACGCAAAATGTCTTATCTGTAATGTCCTCCTTTTTTTCACCAGAGTAATTTGCATTTTAATTTGGTGTTTAAACTCACACTTTATAGAATTAAATCCGGAGACGTGTGGACATGATTCTTTGCCCTGTGTAAGTCTAAAAAAGTGCATCACAGACAGAAGCATTCGAGCCAGCCTGAAATATTTTACTGACCTTCTCGCGATAAGCCTGAAGGTAAACATCCTTTGTAAAAACAATAATTATCTCAATCATTTCCTAGAGAGCTTGAGGAAAGAAATACATTAACCTTGGGAATACTTTATTGACCAAGAACATGACACAATTTGAAGTGTTCAGGAATAGCTTACTGTGACAAAAATGAAATGTTCGCTGCCTAAGACCGGCAGAGCTCATGTAATGTTTACGGTATTCCCCCGAGATGGTCTGTTTCCCCCCGAAGCCTCTGGGCCCGTGTCTCTGGAATTCAGGCACTTGACTGTTTACCGCACCTTTGCAATTCACATGCGAGTCCATGTGAGGGTGGTCTGCAAGCGAAATAACCGGCAGCGAGGAAGTGCCGTCATGCATGAACAGCCTGACTCTCCCCCTGGCGATAAAGAAGATGAAGTTTGGCATTTGATAATTAGAAATGAAAGAAATCTTGCAGCAGATAACGCATATCTGTTGACATATCATTTCCCGTACTGTAAGAACATGAAATAGTATAATATAAATTTGTGCTCCCGCCGACAACGCCTTTCTGTCGTCTCCTCTGAAATGCGTGGTTTGTGTGTGCGTCTATGACAGAGAGGGGGGTAGAATGCGAGGGAGTGTGTGGGTTTGTGTAAAATGGATGAGGCTTCTTTTTAAAGTTTTAATCTTAAGCAGCATAATGTATGCCTTTAATGCCTTGAGCAATTGGGTCTGTGAATATGGATGTCATATGTGTCAAATAATGGAGGGAATTCTTAAAGACAAATCCTCATCAGTTATTTAAGTAATTGCATTACACTGTGTTAATTTCAAGAACAATTTTCTTTTATTTCATTTAAATTAATACTTTAACTTATGCTGGAGTTATATCTGTTTCATCCTTAATCCTCTTTAGAGACATCTATTTTTGTAGCAGAACCTTTTGTGACTTCTGTCTTTTGTTTTTCTTTAACTAGAAAAAGTAGAATAATTCTAGTGTCAGGGAATATTTTGTGGCAGGTCTAAAAATGTCTAAGTTGTGTGAGTGCAAGCAAATCTTATTCACTGAGTTATCTGAGAATTTAGAATATTAAAATATAATGAATCAAACTATTGATTTAATTGTTATATGCCTTTTCATGCACATTCTTTGACATTTCTCTTCCTTAGGGTTTCTCTCTTGTCTAAAATATAAGAAGGGCTTGTAAATGTATGCATTTATGCATATATACTATTACATATATGTTTTAGAGAGCCTCAGATTGGTATCTAAATGAGAAGTGTATATAGACTGCAGTTAACAGCGTGTCAGTATTTCTGCCATACAGGTCTGAAAAGCTGGAATGTTGCCTCACTCCCACTACGTCAAATTCAGACCCTTAATGAAGACTTCATGCTGTATTGGAAATTGTACTGCTTTCACTGCCTCATACATAGTGGAAAGTGTGAGAAGTGTGTGTGACAGAGTTCCCTGCAAATTCTGACATATTGTGCAGCACTGACATGAAAATTGACTAATGTGAGGAGCTCCCAACCACCTTTTGAGGACTGAGACATTTGGCTGTTAGGCAGTGAAAATGCTATCACATCTAAGTCAGGTCATTGGTTATCAGGAGCACACCCAATGACAGACAGGGGCTGAATCCACTTCATACAGCAGATCAGCTGGGTTCAGATTCAAGGTTTTCCAACCGTAGAGTGGAACAAATGCATGTGACTCCTTTGAGAGTTTCTCAGCCAGAGAAAGATATACAACCTCTTTGGCTCCAGCGTCACAGATACAAATCATGGCAGATGACTCACAATGGCATGTCGAGTACTTTAAAAAGTCCACACCAACAATGTGGTCTTTGATATAAAAAACTGCTTTATTGACACAACTTGGAATTGAATCTCAAGCCAGCAAGAAATATGTGCTAGATTGTGTGTGTGTGTGTGTGTTAAATATCGATTGTAACATCCTGCCCGTCATGTCTGCCGGACCCTCCTGTCTCCTCCTTAACGTGCCCCTGATGAGCCACGCCTGTTGCCTGTTACCCCTCATTACTCTTTGTATATAAGTACCTTTGTCTCGTCATCCGCAGTTCGGTTATTGAAGCCAGTCCTCTTGTTGCCTGTTGCCTGTGCACTTCCCCACTTTCTTGCTTATTTCCCTGTCCCTGTTTCGACCCCAATAAAATGTTGTTCACCAAACGCTGGCCTTCGAGTCCTGCATCCCACATGTCAAAACATCTATAAGGAAACATTTTTTACAATATAATTTTTGAGATGAGTCTGGAGACTCTTGTATTTTTCTGGCCTGTTTGTTTATATCCACTGTTATTTTATTCTTGTGTACTTACTGAAATGTGTTGTCTCCCCCACTAAGCTACTTTGCAGACAATTAGCCAAGCAGAGCTGAAAATGTATAATAGTTTGTGAAAAACTCTGTACGCATGAAATTCTTTATGGAGTCCAAGAACAGAAATTTGATTAATTTTAGTTTTTTATTTACTGGTATAATTGCTATGATTACATGTACTATACATAACTGCAATAGTTAATTTTTACATATTTTAGAATGTGTGCCTGAAAGTTCTGTGTGTATTGCACATTGTGTCTGTCTGATTAAGTGTAAACTGCCTTAGGATTTTTCCTACAACAGACTACGGTTTTGAACACAAACCCAGGGCGCCGATGCAGTCCAGCTGTAAGGGCATCAAGTGGTTTATTTCTTATTTATACCCAGGGCTCTGGTTTAAAAAATAAATGCAATGGTATATCCTCCAAAAGGCATAGTCTATTTTCCAAAAATAGCTTTTTGGCCTTCCAAGCACATACCCAGTAAAGGGATACCGTGAGCTGGGAGTCTATCCCAGGAACCACAGGGTACTATGCTGGGGAACACCTGGGATAGGATGCAAATCCATATCCACACACACAGACACAAACATACACGCAGTCCATATATTCTTTTTGGGGACACTCCATTCATTCCTATGGGCATAACCCTGATCCCAACTCTGACACCCTTAACCCCTACCCAGCCTTAACCATAAGTAACCAAACTAAATATAAGACTTTTGGCATTTTTAGTTTTTTGATCGCAGACAAGATTTTTATAAAATGAGGTTATCCTTATGGGGACCGGAAAAATGTCCCCACAAGGTAAAAAGTAAGTTTTTATCACATTGTGGGGACATTGTGTCCTCACTGTAATAATTACAAAGCCACACACACATTCACACGCACAAAATTTGTGATTCTAAGACTGCAGTTTGCCTAAATGCATGATCTTTGACTGCAGGGGAACATGGTTCAGTCATACAACAAAGGAAAGAAATGTGAACATGTTGTAAAAGAATATATGTATATATGCATAAATATGATGTCATCTGGAGATGACTGTTATTAACTTGATACTATTTTTATCCATACCTATAAATCAAAGAATAGTCCTTTTCTTTTTTTTATGGGAAGAAAAAAAACAGCTTTAAACTTTTTTCAATGGTAATTTTCCAGAAAACTACATTGTAGCAGTTATGTTAACGACCTAATGTTGCTAATTCTGCAGAATTCTGCTGATCATCATCACTGTTTAATGGGAAACCCTCAACAGTAAGGAACATCAAAGTTATGAAAAAACAACTTTCTTCACAAAACTGGACAGTGGGTATTCTTATGATTATAAAAGGCCATTACTGTGGTTATTATATCAGAGTAGAAGTACTCTGTTGTTCACCTTTAGCCCTCCCTGCACCATAACCTAGTACATAAGTGTAGATTATTTCCTCACTACCTAAAACTCAGTCTCCCGCAAGTCTCCCGCAAATTTACAGCAGCTCCCGGACAGCAGCAAATGATGTTCGATATCCCAGAAATCTGTCGTTCTGCTATCCAGCGGTGGTAAAATTAGCTGGCAAGAAGTTTAACCGCAGTAAGTTAGCCACAGATTTCACCACCACTCTGTAGCCCGGTGAGCAAATTTTACCATCCCACCCACCCTCACCTAGGTTGGCAATATATACAGTATGTACGGCATCGGGCCTGTGGCAGTGACGTCATTGTGCAAGGCATTGTGGGTCTTATTTGTTACAGTTCCCTGCAAATCTAGCCAAGCACTGGCCAGCACCCCACTCCACCAGATGCCTCTCATCTGCCTCCCTGAAGTCAGTATCCCTAAGGTGGGATGTCTGTATACATATGCTATGCTTTTTTATCTGCCTGCCTAGTACAACACTTTGGACTAAAGTGTCTGCTAAATAGTAAATGTAAATGTAAATAAATTAACGCTTGCAGATCTCACACACGTTGCATAATCCTCTTTGTGAGAGACGTAAGCAGAAAGCAATACAGTAAACTTGGCTGAAACAAATCAGTACAAACAATATGCAAATTAGATACATAATTTTTTTCACTGAGTGGTAACATGAACCAAAGATCTGATTACTCACACATGGTCTCTCTTTATGTGACACGTAACTGTAGATAAAGTCCTTGAGAAAAGAACCCATCCTTTTCTTCCCTCTGGAAATGACCACCAATTAAGCTGACATTACTTATTTTCTTGATCTTCAGATTTCACAGAAATACAAATAGTTTTTTTTTCCTGAGGCTTTTGGCTAGTTACCTCCTATCGTGCATAAATTCCGGGAGATTCTTGTGGAATCTGTGCTGGCTTGCTCATATCTCAGAGCAATTTAGATAAAGCTCAGTTAAAAATGCTGAAATACATCTTATAAGTTCGCTTACAATTTATTTCCTTTCGTTGGGATGTTATTTACCTTGACATATTATCCGTCTCGTTTTCAAGTGGACCTAAAAAATAAATGGCCTCATTTATCTTCTCGAAAAGAGTAATCAATCATCATTAAGTTACAGCTTGAAGAAAACTATGAAGAAACAGCCCTGACTGTTTCCATTATTAGAGGGAAGTGGGGAAGTCGGCTCCCACTCATCTGCATGGGTTTTGGGCCGTACATTTACTCAGGTAGTCCTTTTGTGCAATACCAGCTCTTGCTACCACATCCTCTCCCATGTGGAACTCTTGAGACTTACAGACGATGACTATACTGTAGGTGTGATGTTGTCCCTGTCATCTGCATTTAACACGTCACGCCTCCAAATGCTCTCCCATGTTGTCTCCAATACATTCAGGAGAAAAATAGTGCAAAAAGCCTGCAAAAAAAGTAAGCAGAGTCTGAATCTACACACACTCACAGGTCCTCCTGCATCCTTTCAAAAGCATCGGACATAATAACAGGCATTTCTTTGACTTAAATAATCTTGACAGTACATCGCTCTCATAAAACCCCTGTTTCACAGTACTGAAACCAGTAGATAGAATATTAATAACAATTGTACCTTTTTCATGTCACCTCATCAACCTACAGTTCCTGGACCTGTAATTTAAATTCTTATATAAAATCAATCTTCTCCATTATCTTTGAAATAACTTCTAAATCAAAACATAACCTATAACCTGACATTTATTCTTAGTACCTTAACTCTCCTCATTTTCATAATGAATATTTCCACTTTGATGAAACTTTGCTGTCAGAATTAGAAACAAATTTAAATCAGTTATTCTACATTGCCTTTAATATAAAACCATTTTTTCGATTTTTTTTTATTTGCCGATAGTTCAGAGGCCTTGCTATGTTTGGAATTATTTATTCAAAGAAAAATATTGTGCTGCTAGACTGTGACATATAACTCTAAACCTATTAATGGTTACAGTTAAACTATATTTTATATATATATATTGCATATAGACATGGAGATTTCTATTTGTATGTTTGTCCATAACTTGCTTAAATGGGACGAAGTCTAGATTTGGAAAGTGTTTCTTTGGATTATGACTTGAATAATCTATTTGGTTTAATTCTAAATCTATCTGATTTAGAATCGCATATGTTCTCTGGGATTCTAGCAGAGTGGAATGTTGAATTAGAGTCACAGCTGTTCTGATTCGTAACTCAGCTACATTTTATACTTTTTTCTAGGCAACTGAAACAAGGTAGAAATGCACACTAAGCATACACAATACACAATCAAGAACCCAGCTCTACAGAGAGTACCACTTATGAGCCAAAATTCCCAGATACACACTTAAATCTGTCCTTGCTTTAATTATATCAGTCAGGGACCTGAAGATTTAAAGTAATCCCAAATCACAGATGTGATAAGACTCCTTCCACTCATCGAGACCCAAACAAAATCAGTTTCAGGGTCCCAGCTGTTGCTGGCTTGACAAATGTATTACAAATCTCATTTTGCATTTAGCTTCAGGAGCTTCTTTGCACCAGAGACATGTTTCCAGCTTTGAACAACGGTACTTGAGATGCTGCGAATATCCATGATGTGTGAATGACCTTTCGGCGGTCGCCGCCATCACTGGAATCCATAAGCACCATGTAAACTTGCCATTGACAAAACATTATCAACCTTTGAAATGTCTAATCTTTTAAAACAAAACTGTCACAAGATTGGAACGATTTATAGAAAATACAGACAATGTTTCAGAATTTTTTATTTTTATTTCATAAATAGTCACGTTTCTTTTTTCATTGGCAGTAATGCAATAGCTCTATGACCCTGTACGAAATAAGTTATTATGGAAAATATACAATACTCTATTTAATAATTTTGTATTACATTTTTTACATTATATATATTTTTGTTTATATAAAATACAGATTATGCAATGTAATTTTCCCTGTGAAACCGTGTTTCTGTTATGATATATAAAGCCACGCTGCTGGCAGTGTTAGCATTAAGCATTGTGCTTAATGACATGGAAGTGCGGTGAAAGCATCTCGTTATCGCCAGTTTCTCATTTCACTCTGCTACCACGAGATAAAATAGAGCTTCCTAAGGAACATTTTTTTTCTCTCTCTGTCAATTTATTTCTGCAAGTTTTTGCTGCTTGCTTGCCATAAAACTCAGTTGATTGACATGTAATTGATGAATGAGGTCTGGATTAGCAGGGCATGCTAAAGTCGACAACATATTGTACCATTAGATACCTATAGTTAAACATTTAAAACCTCCTTGAAATGATGTCGAACTGAATTTAGAAGTTACACCACTATTTTAACTCCTTGAGGCAAGGCATAAAAACATTCCAGATGGTAAACCGTGAATGTCTCAAAAACCATAAATGATCATTTTGGTGTAGTCAGGACCTGCAGAATTAATGGAGGTGTGATGATAGTATTAAAAGTAAAATTACGATATTGAAAGAAGGAGAAACACTGTTAATGGTTTATATATTTGTTTTGTGTTTGATTGCATACGTGCAGCTCGTGTTGCCATTTGTACATAAATAGTTGTGGTAGTAGTATAATGCATGTTTGATTTGCATAAAAAAAATCTAATACTTATTTAAGGTATATAAAGAAGCTTTCAGTAATTGAAGTATCTGCTGCGTTTTCCAAATAGGTTGGTACAGACAGCTGTGAAGGACTCATGAGAGACAAGACTGGTTAACTCGGGTTAAGTGGCTTTCATATTGAACACCATCATAAAGATTATATAATCTGAATATTCTTTCTGAGATAATGACTACATTTATATTATTTTAAGAATATTTCCAACTCGCTCTTAAGCCTCCCAGAAACCTTTTTCACATAGCCTTACATTTAGCATTCCTGTAAATACTGCCCCCTTAAGGCACGGCTGATACACAACAGCTCAATACTCCTTCCTCCTTGTTTATATTTGGCTGTAACAGCACAAAATTGTCACTTTGTTTACACCGAGCATAATCTCCTCTTATATTCAAGCCTTTTTGTTTTGAATATGATCAAGTGTTTTCTTCTAGAATGTGATCAATTAATGATTTTTTTTGAGCGCCCAGTTTTCCAGTTAAACCCGTGCAGTAATTACAGGCTTCCCTAGCTAATTAGTGCCACAGATTGCCACAGTATCAAAAGGCTGCACTGGGTCTCTTTGAAAAAGCCAACCGATTCTGTTCAAACGTTTCTCCTTTTAACAATATCCCTGGCATATAATTCCTTTACGAAATGCCACATTTCATTTTATTTGGTAAAATATAGTCACTGTTATATGTGGTATCTTGATGGCTATATGTTGATTTTCAAAATAAAATAGACTGAGTCATGTTTGCCGTCCCTGAAAATGTCACTTGCCTGACGTGCCATTCTTTGCATCTCCTCTGCGGCACTGACCTTTGTACCAGAACCATCCGCTTCCTTGTTCACAATTTTCACTGCATACCTACTGCGTGTTTTAATGTTACGTTCAGTTCTTTGACTCTCGCTTTCTTTTTTCCTTACTGTACCTGTCTTTTTTATGCTCACTTCCTCTTCTAAATTCCCTTTTTTTGTTTTCGTCTCGAGACCTGCTAAAAAGTGCATTTCCAATGCTGCACGTGCTTGACCAATTTGCATCCAAAAGCAGTATGTAAGTATGCACATATAACCAGCATTTTTCTGAGAGCATTCTGGTGAAGGTATTCTCTAATATGATGTTACAGCCCTTAACCTCCCACAAATCACAAATACCTTCCAGTTACAATTCATCACTTAGGCATTGTTAGACTTTAATGGTCAGGATTCAGTGAGGTTCGAAGTGTCCATCCAGTCTCTCTAAGTACTTATCCACTATAGGCTCAAGGCATATTTTCAGTCGATGCTGTTTTAAACAGTAGAAGGTCATGGGCACGGTGTAGAGGGTTCCCAACATGGCCTGGATGTCCATCTCAGGTCAGATGGACACATAGAATCACACATTATGGAAAGTGTAGAGTTGCCAGTTCAGCTAGCTGGATGTGTTTGGACTATGGGAGGAAACTCAGGGAAAGATACACTAAACCCACAACTCCACACAAACATTTGGGGATGAAATTCTGTGTCGTTTAATTGAGAATCATTCAACTACTGCAGCATGTGAAGGCCGATCATGTTCGTATTTATTATTTAATTGTTATTATATGTTTCTTTTTTTTGTTATATGGTATTTGTATTACCATTTCTATGTAAAATTAAACACTTTGTGAAAAAGCTGAATTTTATTGTATTCAATATTAATGATTAATTATGTAGTTATATAAATAAAGAAAAATTCACCATACACATCGTCAAATTATCATTTTGGTAAATCAGAGATAGTAAGGGCTGATAAAAGTGAGCCAATAAATGATTTTATGACCAGACATTTAATTCTTTAATTTTTATGTATAATCACTGTATCATAAAGCTCATGTCACCTGGATTGGTAGAAATATTACAAATCATATCATACCCACCCATTCATTTTCTGAAACTGTTTATCCTTTTGGGTCACAGGGGGTCCAGAGCCTATGGGCACGAGGTGGGGAATAACCCAGGATGCAGGGGGGGCAGCCTGTCACAGGGCACACTCACTCAGCATGTTTTTGGGCTATGGGGGGAAGCTGGAGGAATCCCTACGATGACATGGGGAGAACATGCAAACCGCATACACAGGGAACCCAGGCAGAAATTCAAACCCTGGTCCCAGAGGTTTGAGGTAACAGTATTAACCATTGCACCACCTTACCACCCCAGAATCAGTGCTTATTTAAAACGTATTTAACACTCACCACAAAAGTGGTTTTACAAGGTTTTACACTATTAGAAGCATTCTCTTCTTATTTTACTCTTAATCTATTCTTAATTATTACAATAATACGCCCATGTCTAGAAGTTATGGTTTGGCTTTACTTAGGAACCTTAAAACCAAAAAGAGAAGGAAAAGGACAACCTGAAAATATCAGTATGATAAGAAACGTTGCCTCATACTTTATCAACTACATCCTTGCACATGTAGCACCAGTAAACTAGTCAGCCTTTCCCATCTGACCACTTATCAATCATTCAGATGCAGGCAGGATAATCACAAAGTGATTATTGTCATATTCAGTTATATGATCCATGGGTCATACCGCCAAGATGAAATTACAATTACAATTGAATCAATCTCATTGGTCATATTTCCAGAAAACAGTGGTAAATAAAACATAAATATGAGTATGAAAGACACTTAAACTCAGGTAATGTGGAAAGAATGGATCATATCAGCAAGCTGTTGATTTTCTGCGTATTTTGAACTGAATCTTTCCTTTTGCCCTGAGAACTTTACGAAAAGCTTTGCGTCTCACTACGGGCCATTGAGCTGGCTGTAAGCCGCACCAGTTTAATTACGCGTGACCGTCCTCCAGTTTCAAACTCTGAAAGTGCCACCTGTGTTCTTTTGCAGCTATGAGTGTGGCCTAACCGTCAGCGAGAATCCCCCTCAGCGGGTCAGGGCTGCCGCAAACAATGACAACGGAATGAGAGAAAAAGTACATAAAACTACTCAAACCTTAGAACCAGAGGACATAAAAAAAGATGCATATGTGAAAATTTGATTCCAGCTATCCAGCCATCTAAGACTATATTTCTTTGGAATAACTAAACGTTCTGGCCCCCGGCGTAAACACTGGGCTATTATTTTCCCTCTATTTCCTCATATTGATAATGCTTCCATGAGAGATTTGAAAACGGAGATTTTTTTTTTAAATACAACATTTGGAACTTAGATACATATTTTATTTTGTTTATTCAGATTCCCAAAGGGGGCTTGCTGTAAATAGCAGAAACGAATGTAACTTTCACATAATTTTAGACAGACTGCCATCTCTGATGACCAACAGGCATGGCATTCAGTGAAATCAGTTCTTTTGTGAAAAGGCAGATTTTCTGACAATTGACTTTGAAGACCTGCCTTCTCTTATACAAACTCTTTACTTTTCACCCCTTTTGAATACATTGTAATAGTAAAACAGAGACTGATCCCAGGCCCCGTAAAACCGTTGTCTCTGTCCTGTCTAGGATGTCATTTATGTTTTTCTGTGTACTATTTTACCCACTGCTCCGTCAACAGCAATCTGCAGCTGTTTGCATTCATCTTGGAATGTGTCTGGTCAGCAGCTTCTCTGAGACGTGTGTCCATGTGTAGTCTGAGTAAAGACTGATTGGGGCATAAACATGATGTGTGTTTGGGAGCATTTCTCTCGAGCTGTAAACGTATTCAACCCAGTTGGCCCTCCATCGCTCTCGCCCATTTTTAGCTGCGTGCGCGTGAGTTATGAGAGCATCGCCCATCCTCTGCTGAGGCCGTGTCACCGCTACCGCTCGGGGCTCCCGTCCATCTCCCTGCGTTTAACTCCGTTGACACCCTCCGACAGACGTTTTGATGGTATTTGTACGCAGCTGCCCTGCGAATCTCCTGCCTCTCCTCTTAAAACTTGATAAGGTTTTCTCTGAGAGCAGGCGCGCCCTGGGAGTTCGTTACGCAAATGTGAAATGTCAGGCTTGAAGTGGAGCGTAAGCTTGGTGGCTTGCAAATGATCGCGCTCTGTGGCGCTGCTGTTTCCGTGGGGGGGGGGCACGAACCATTTCACACGACGGACAAAGAGAGGCACAAAGCCGTAGTAGGTGAGCAAAGAAAGAAGTGAAATAAGTGCAAGGGCAATGCAGATGTTTTTGTCAATAGAGGGGGAGCCGGGGGGGGGGGGGGTCGTGAAGTGCAGGGACTTCTCTGTCCCTGAGAGATTCTCATAAGAGAAAAAAAAGGGATCTATAAGGAGGTCGAAGTGGCAGGCTGGACACACAGGAAGTACCCTGGTAACGCACAGGGGGGGGGGGGGGTTGGGGGTGCACCACCTCGGCTCCACTTCCTTGTTTCCCTCCATCTGTGAGAAGGGCAGAGGGAGTGAGGGATTCGGACAGGAAGCCAGCAGGTCAATGGACTCGTGATGGGAGCAATGAGGAAAGGCTCTTGGACGGCACGGGAGCTCTCCTCCAGTCTCCTCCCCGCGTGCTGTACTGTGGGCCAGAACAGCCAAGCAGTGGCTGGGAAATTGAGGCCGATGGGGAAAATGCTGACCCGCTCTCGGGGAGCTATTTAAAGAACAGCACTCACAAATATGAACGATTTATTCTAGCGTATGCAAAGAGGCCTTTAACCTCCCTAAAACCTCAAAATGCAAAACCCACAAGAAATCGTCTACCGAGCAGCAAAGCCAATGTTGGGCTGATATCTTAACTTGTTCAATATTAACTTAAGAGCTCTTCTTAACCGGTCTTAACTTAGACTTTAGAAACAAGGAAACTAAAGCTGAAATATCAGTGTATAACCAGAAGTTATTGGTCTTTATGTATTCAGAGACAGTCTTTCCTGATTTTTTTTTATGTTGAGGGAAGCCTAATTGCTTCCTCCTCGATTTTTTTCTTAAATTATAATCCCAGGAGACGGATGCAACGGACATAACTGACAGGCCTTGTCTTGAAATTTCTGAGAGAGGCGCACTGCTGTATATTAATTACTGTTTGTTATGTGAGTGTTTAGGGCCATTGCCGAACCTCAGCCTGTCTTGGCTGTGCCTGCCTGGCTGGCTACGTGTCCGGCCTCGTAATGGGCACATGAGAAGCATTGCAATCAATATCTCTTACACTAATTGAAGGTCTTTTTATCTGAACGGGTCTCAGCGGGCCCGGCGAGCGGGAGGCGAAGCATCTGCTCAGGATTCCGCATGCATCGCCCGCCTCTCCCGCGGCCCACCTTTCCTCCGAGTCCTGTCATCTCCGGGAAATGCTGCGGCCTTTCATCTGAGTGTTTCGCAAATGCTCCAATTAAGAGGGCTGCCTGCGAGATGCCGGGCTTCGCTGACAGAGCATCTGCCTGCTCTGAAGTGGGTGACCTTTGACCTCCCAGAGCAGACTTTTTGACCTTTTTGTCGCTAAAACAGTCCCTTAGTCGTGGAGCAGGGAGGGTAATTAAATCAAGTATTTTTTTGCGTTATATATATTTCTTAGTAAAATCTTCATAAACTAATTAAGGCACTTTGTATGCCCACATTTGTATTCATATCTTTGTGGGGACCGCCCATTCATTTCTACCGAAAAAAACATTGGTCCACATAAGGTCAAAATAACATTTGGACATTTGGTCCCCACAATGCAGTATATACATGACACACACACCCCACACGGAGTGTAAAACATTACAGATGCTTGCTCCTTTCTTGACTGATCTCTTGAATTCAGGTGAAAGCTAAAGTCCTTAATTGGTTTCACCTGTTAAATCCCCATTAACCAGTGTAGATGAAAAAGAAAAACCAGGTCAAAGAAGCACTTTAAAGGCTCTAGACAATCAGGACAGGGATAGTGTTTCTGAGGGACAATGCCTTTCAATGGGGTGTGAGGGTAGGTGTCCAGGGCAGGAGTTTTACTGCATCAAGAGCTGCAGCACTGCTGGGTCTTTTGAGCTTTTAGTGGTGTTCAGTGTGTCTCAAACACATCCATCCAGATCACCACAACTGGGGTAACTGGAGTCAGTAAAGGCCAGAATCACTGTGGAATGTGTGACACATCATTTGTCTAGCAAATGAATGGAGTATGTGAGGCACCTGTAAGATATAGAATACATATAAACAAGCAGGGTTCTCATTTTAAGTGAGTTTAAAATGATCTAAAAATAAAGTCATATATGTACAGTATATCAAGTACAGTATTTTGTTTTACTTTACGTTTTTTGTTTTACTTGTGACTTTATACGTGAGTTGAATTAATATGAATCATGTCTTTTTATATTATTTCACACTGGGAGGGGGTTGTTAAAAACACATGAAATTTGAAATATGGTTGCATTTCCAGAATGCAGCTCCCATGTAAATTGAGAATCTGTATATCTCTATATATATAGTGCTGTTTGTTTTGGGGGTTGTTTCATCGTCGACTCGTCTTCCTATTACACCGGTTCTTTTTAGAGATGATAAAAGGAGTGACAATTCCTTACACCAAAGCAAAACACGTTTCACACTCTAAACAAACCCGGCCAGGAAGGGGAGGGAAAAAAAAAGAAAAACACCTCCAGCTGTTTCCATTACCGCGGTAAGTGGATTACAGGTGACTGTGAACTTTCTCTCTGGAGATCAGCATGGGTGACACGGCATGCGTGAAAAGGCACGCACCCCCAGCCGTGTCTAGCGGAAACAGAACTGGCTGTAAGCGCGGGTCAGTGGCCGCGCGAGGCTGCCGCTCCGCTTCACAATGAATCGCCCGGGAGCGAGGAGGGTGCCAGCACTCAGTAGCCGCTAGAAAGCATTCATTGTCCTTTCTACTCTCCGCTCCTCCGGTCAATGGGGAGACCTCCAGACCTGCAGGGGGCTCTGTCTCTCTCTGCTATTAGTGCTTTGGAAATGCGATGTCATGCAGGGCGGCAGGCGACGGATGGTGCTTCTGAATGCATGATGTGTCAGCTTCAAGACGCTGCTCTGCTCCTCAGTGGGATAATAGCCATCCTACAAGAATACATCCCTCATTCATATTTACACCCTACACCCTACGTAGGGAGGCTCCAGCTTTGCTATTCTTGTCTCAGTCTCCCTGAAAAAAAAAACCATTTAGTCCCATATTTTCCCAGACATATACCACTAATTTTATCGTTATTCCCCATCTGTTCAGCGAATTTTATTGTGGGGGACCTGAGGGTGCCATCGTGTATTTCTTCCGGAAGCCTAGCCCCTCTAAGGGTTTAAGCCTAGATTTGTGCTGCTGTTTACAATGTTAAACGATGTCTATTGCAGCGTTTCTCCATCACTTAGCTGTGTTTTACAGCATGTCGCTCTCTTCTGCAGTACATCTACTTCAATAACAGCTTTTAATGAGGAACAGAGCACTGAAATTTAAAACTATTTGCGCGAGTGGCTTATTACGAGCAGTAAAAAGCTACTTCTATAGCGATCATAATGCTGAATTTAAAAGCTGTATAATTGTTATGAACATCGATTACAATAACTGTAGCACAGGAATAAGGCTCTTATGATGTGAAGTGACGAATCGACAGTAGGTGACACTTGAAGTTAGGGCTGTGTGTCTTACAAATGTGCTCCCACCCTGATTGTACATATTGAGTCTGTTTGACAAGCAGTGAGTCACAGATCATGACACAGTGTAGCCTTCATAGCCTTGACACTGTGTGGGGAGAGGCTTTTAAAACTCAAAGGCTTGTGACTGACTCTGCCATTGTTCTCACTGCAGATGTGTCATGTTGGTGATTCTACTCTTTGGAAACTATTGAGGATTTCTTGTTGAAGAAAACGTGTAGAGAAACAGAAATTAATTCGGCCAGTTGATGTCTTAATTATTTTTGAATTATTGGAAGTATGAAACAGTGATAAAGCACGGGGTGAGGCAGCCAGTACCTCTGCCTCAATGAAGGGCGTGCGCGTGAGCCCACAGGATTATTATTGCCATTACACTGGCTAAAAATGAAGTTCACTATAGCACTCCGATTTGTTTTTTTTTTGTTTTTTGTTCTGAAAGACCCAGTGCCACATCTGCCACAAACCTCACCACAACATCCCTGAGGCCAGCAGTGAGAACTGGACCACAACCTGTGTTTAGCAGATTGGATCTAAAGTTGTCAGGGCTAAGTGTCAAAGAACTTGCTGAAGCTTAACAGGCCAGACAACACATAAGGCATGCATTAGCTAAACTCTTAAGGTGATATTCTATTGATATACAGTGTGTCAATTGCAAAGGGAATACTAGCTATTTCAGTTTTGTTAGGGGCATACCAGTGGCTGAGAAAATCACAGCTTGTAAAGACATTCTGGGATGGAAGTAACTCAAATCTAGTAAATCTAGCCACGTCAACTATATACATATATGTCATGTAGGTATATATACACACATTATATATATATATATCCATCTTCTGCGTATAAAACTCAAGTCTTATGATCTGTCCCCTTACACTGGTGTTTTTCACATAGAAATATTGCAAATATTTAAAGTAGTTTTCCTTTAGGAAAAATGGACTGTAATTTTGACCTACCCAGAGCTGGTGACCCTGATCACAGATGTGACAAAGCGGCTCTTGTCTGTAACAAGATATAGCACTCTGCGGTCTCTCAGCCAAGACGTGTTAACCCCAGAGTCCACTGGGACTGACCAATTTGAAACTTTAATGTTTTTTTGAATAGTCGACCATGG
>JAODKL010000002.1:20839101-20855719 GCA_026780765.1 Petrocephalus schoutedeni | reverse complement strand
AGCTGTGGGTTTATTCCGGCATCAACTCTTTTGCTGTGTAGTTGCATGGTACCATGTTACCAGTCTGAAGACAGTAGTAGCATGCAGTTTAATTGCATTGGTGTTTCTGAAATGCCTGTATTTATGTGTCCCTGTATGAACTGGATTTCCATTCAGGGTGTACCCTGCCTGGTATTGAATGTATTGGAATGGTGATACATTACTTTTCATAGTAGCCTTTGATACTGCAGCTAACTGTATGCAATGAAAACAGCCGACTAATAGCGATATGTTGTTTCGCAGTGTAACGGAGTGTATATGTGTCCATGCATCATGTCCTGCAATTAAATAAGTCACGCTAGTCAGCAGGCTCTGTCTAGGGCCAGTGGCATAATCCCAGCCGCTAGGCCTTCTGGGAGTTTGTGCATGACCTCCCAGTAGTGGGATATGTAAGCATTTACATGAGGTGTTAAGAATTAATGTGTTGAGTGGGGTGTATGATTGCCAGAGCAATTCTTTTAAAATACCGTATAATAAATCGGTTTTGTTCATATACTGAAACTGAGCATGTTTGCTGCTGCATTGCTTGTCTCTCTATCTTTTAAAACTCAGTTCCATAAAATGAGAACCCATCCATATTTCAGCTGCTTATGCTTATAAGTGTGTATTTATATCTTTGTGTGGAAAGTCCTAATCCCAGCAATGACAACCTTAACCCCTACCCAGCCCTAACCTTAACCATAGGTAACCAAACTACTGGAGGTGTAAATATCTGGTCCAGAAAATAAAACTCCAAAATTTTGTTTCAACCATATATACAAACATATATACATATAAAGTGTCACAGAATGCTCAACTAATTTACTGAAACAAAATCTTGGTCTGGACTTTTACTTTATGGACCTGAAATTTATACCTCTGCAATACTTTTTACCTTATACCTTTTGGTTTTTGCCACAGATTTTTATAGAAATGAGTTTCCCCTTGTGGGGACCGAAAAAAATGGTATACACACACAGTATTATGCAAAAGGTAGCCAAAGAAAATGATTTTTAAATGACATTGGTGTACAAATATGACACTATGTCTAGCGAAGTGTGTCAGCTTAACCATCCTCAACCATGAAGACCTCTTCTAAAGTCACCCCAGTATTTGCAGCAGCCATCCAATACACCAATATATTTTTTGACTCAACTGCCAGCACATGTTGTTTCACTAATCCATACCTCCAGCCATCCATCCATCCATTTTCCGCTGCTTATTCGGGGGTCGGGTCGCAGGGATAGGAGTCTAAGCAGGGATGCCCAGACCTCCCTCTCACCAAACACCTCCTCCAGCTCCACTGGGGGAATACCAATGCATTCCCAGGCCAACTGAGAGATATAATCTCTCCAGTGTGTCCTGGGTCTGCCCTGGGGCCTCCTCCTGGAACACCTCCCCAGAGAGCCATCTGGAGGCATCCTAGATGCCCGAACCACCTCAACTGGCTCCTTTCGATGTGGAGGAGCAGTGGCTCAACTTTGTGACCCCCCGAATGTTTGAGCTCCTCACCCCATCTCTAAGCCCAGTGCTGAGGAAACTCTTTTTGGCCGCTTGTATCCGCGATCACATTCTTTTGGTCACTACCCAGAGCTCATGACCATAGGTGAGGGTAGGGACATGGATCGACTGGTAAATTGAGAACTTCGCCTTAGCTCCCTCTTAACCAAAACAGAAAGGTTCAGCGTTCGCCTTACTGCCGACACTGCACTGATCAGCCTGTCCATCCCCGGCTCCTTTTTCCCTCACTCAAGACCCCAAGAAACTTAAACTCCTCCGCTTGAGGTAACCCATCCCCCACCAGGAGAGGGCAATCTACCTTTTTCTAGGTGAGCACCATGGCCTCAGAGTTGGAGGTGCTGATCCTCATTCCAACTGCCTCACACTTCACCGCAGCCCGGCGAAGACAACAGGACCATACCTTCTGCAAAAAGCAAAGGTGTGATCCTGAGGCCCCCAAACTGGACCCCCTCAGCCCCTTGGCTGCACCTAGAATTTCTGCCCATAAAAATTGCAAACAGAATCGGTGACAAAGGGCAGCCCTGGCAGAATCCAGCACCCACCAGGAACGAATCGGACTTACTACTGGCAATGCAAACCAAACTCTCGCTCCGTTTGTACAGGGATCTGATGGCCCGCAACAATGGATCCCATACCTCACACTCCTGGAGCACCCCCCCATAGGTCCCCCTGAGGGACACAGTCGTATGCCTTTTCAAAGTCCACAAAATACATGTAGACAGATTGGGCAAACTGCCATGAAAACTCCAGTATCCTTGTGAGCGTGAAGAGATGGTCCAATGTTCCTCGACCAGGATGGAATCAGGTGCTCGCTTTCAAGCTCCTGCCCCAGGCCTGGCTCCAGGCCAAGGCCCTGATCTCCCCAATCTGGGCAGGGTCACATGGTCCTTTATTTGAATCATCCCATGGAGCCCAGCCGGGCATAACCAGAAGAGACATGGGTCCATCCTCCTATGGGCCCACAACCTGCAGGGGGAGCCGTGGGGTTTGGGTGCAGTATAGGTCGTGCGGCAGTTGAAGGCAGGGGCCTTGGCAGGCTAAAATTTAACAAATACACAGAATGACTGGGACTTGGGAACTGAAGGGGTCCATCTAGCCATCCCACAACTTATCTGTAACTTTATGGAGAGCAGAAGCTGTTCTGGTTTGTTTGTTTATGTGTTCCTGTTAATTTGCGTGTGTTCTAATATTAAATTGTGTTGTGTTTTTTTCAGTCCAAATACACACTTACCACCCAGGTAAATAGCTTTAAACATTTTATGCCAAACATTTTTGCATAGTACAGTATATTTATGTATATTCAAACTTTTCTAAAGGCTTTTGTAGCATTTTAGGAGCGACTTTGGATAAAATTTAATTTTCATGCACTCACACACAGCACTGATAAGCTGTTCATTTCCCAGGCTGTAACTGCCTGCATCATAATGGTTTTTACAGTGTTGGCTCCACTGATGTTATTATATATATGTGTGTATATATTTATATATATATATATATAAAATAAAATATACATATTGCATGAAAGGCATGATTAAATAGGCAACAAGGTTTTTTGTGAGGAAAAAAACAACATGGTGGGCTTCGTTTATACTGGAAAGCATTCCTGAGCTCTGTTAGGAACTGCATTTCACAGAAACGTTCTGTGTTGTGTTCAAATGTAAATGTGAATGTGTATTCCCTGAACCGCCTTTGTCTCTGCCAGCTTTTTATGAGAACTGCACAGCGGGTGGGTAAACAGACTTTAAAAAATTGACAAAAGAAAAAATAATTAGTAACAAAAGCAGTGTGGTGCCAGAGCATTTGGTGCATGAGTGAATGTGATGTAGACCATAATGCAACTATATTAACCCAGACGTCAAAGGATCTCTAAAAACAAACACTCAGTCTCTTTGAAATACTCTTCATTGTTTAATACTTGAATTAATGTACAGTGTACATTATTTTACTTCATGATGGAAAAAAGCTTTTACCTCATTTACAAATGATTTGTTTCTTCTTTATATAATGAATGTCTGTGAGTTTTTGGCCATTGATAGCTAATTAAATTAATTAAAATTTCTCATATCAGTGTTCCTACTCATACACGTATACTGTATAACTGTATACAGGCAAATACTCCCTATATATGTTTGTGGTTACTGTAATTTGAAGCACGCAGCTATAATTTGTGATGTAATAAAATCCATCCATCCATCCTTTCACCTTTTAACTGCTTGCCCAGAGTAGCATTGCAGAAGGCCTGAGGCCTGTACCAGGCAGAGCCGGGCAGAAAGTAGGGGTACACCATGGATGGGATACCAATATTATGATGTAAAATCTCTCTGCAAATGTCTTAGCTGATTTAATAAAAGTGTTAATTCTTTTATTTCAATTCACTCATTTTATTTTAAGCTACCATCGAAGTATGTGTACTAACACTACTCACAAAGGCCCCCTCCCTCTACGGTAACGTATGGCATTGTGACAGTGATTAATACGTGACATGCTTGCTGTGTTGCTGGCCTGCTTTGTTTTTTTGATCTGATTACTTCAATTACATTCGGTAATCAGATTACTGCATCACAGCTGTAATGTCAAATGACAATTTCACATTCTAACACAGTAAACCGTTTTTCTTATCCCAGAAAATGAAGCATTTCATTATCGTGGTTATTGTTAATTCTGTTTTAAATACAAATAATCTTCTGTACCACACACTGTTGGGGATGCACAAATCTATTATGAAATGATCTTTTTAAATTTACTTCCTGTGGATATAAATGAAATTCTGTTTTGCAGCATGCATAATAACGCAAACGACAACTAACATGATAAAAACAAATTATACTGATTCCTAACTAATTAGAGTTCAAATTAATAAAATATCTGAAGATATTTGTGGAATTTGTATATATCTCTAAATTGACAAAAGAGAACTAATTATATATTTCAGAGAGAACAAAGTATATTTTGCTGAATACTTGCGAATTTCCTGTCACATCCTTCATACGAGCTTGTTTCGCCCTGTTCCAATCCAGACGCCATCAGTCCAGGTAATGCTGAATCTGAGAATAGCTACTTCAAGTCATTAACAACGAAACCCAAAATTAAACTATGAATGCAGTGGTTGAATATTGAGGCATGTTTTTCTGAAGCAAACAAACTGATTTTTGCATGTCTTCGGGAAAGACTCATTGGCTTTTTTTGTTGTTCTTGTCAGGTTATAAAAGCAAGATTTATTATTCACTGCTGTCAAGTGGTCCAGTACATTATGGGGAGTGTGCAAAAAGCTACTTAAAATAAAGTCTAGAGCAGGGGTGCCCACACTTATTCGACTTGCGAGCTACTTTTGAAATGAGCAGGTCAAAATTATCTACCTAATATATGTTATATATACCTAGTATACTTTATATATATGGTATATGTTGGCGAACCTTGCTTCACTGCATGAAGCCTTACAGCACAATACAATTCAATGCATTATGGTTTCTTACTTGGTCAAGCTCCCCCACTTATTTTTCTATAATTTTTTTAATAGATATAAATTGGAAGGATAGCTGGGTTTACTTTGCTTGCTGGAGTTTTGCAACACATTAGTGTTTTCTGTGTAGTGATGCATTAGAAGAGAAGGGATCTAAGTAGTTAAAGTAACCTAACGTAACAAAGCTTTAATCTACCTACACTACCTTCGCGATCTATTGGTCAGTCGCGATCGATGTATTGGGCACCCCTGGTCTAGAGTACATCCTGTATTTTCCTATCACAATATGAATGGCATAGCAGACAGATTCCGAGTTAATGAGATTCTGTCATGAATTTCCACCAATGAACTAATTGGCAAACTGAGGACCAGTCATCCTTCTGCAATGGCATTTCAGTTCCTGGGGCATTCCTTCCTTCTTCATGTCATCAGCAGATAAAGGCCTGGGATGGGCATAAGTACCTCCTTATGACAGACGACCTCCTTTCAGCTGAGACGAACCATAATTGGCAAAGCTGACACTATACGTGATGCACACCTTTTCAGTCTTATCACTCAACAAACTGTTGACCATTATTGAGTCACTCACTGGACCTTTACTGGACCTTCATGTTTTTTAACCAAACAACAAAGAATAATGCTTCATATTCAACGCTAAGTTGTAAACTTAATGAGCAGTGCAGGTGTATCTGCTGAGGCCAGCAATTCTCATATGAAATTGCAGTGAAATTACATGCTCATTCAAGAGCTAAGAGCTTCTCGGAATCAGAGGTACCCCATGCCACAGACATTTCAATTCTTAAATAATTGGAATCTGTTATTGAAACTAATGGAAAGACCACACTAATCCCCACACCCTGTTACAACTTTTCTCTCATTCATGTTCCTTCTGCAGGATTTTAAGATCTGGCTAGAATTCAATGCGTTTTTCCCCTGCTGTAGACCAGCAGAATCATAATTATAGATTCCGTCCCACTGTGTGTATTATGTGGAGGGGTAATCCCCACCGAAGGGCCAACCTAGTAGGACTATCACATGACAGCTTCCATTTAAGCAGCTAAGGCTCTCAAGTGATTGATACCAGCCTTGGTAGTTCACATAAGCGGCATCAATATAACATCTCCCCTGTTACTCTGTGGGTGTTCTAGGACAGAATGTGGACCATATGCTCATTTGCAAATAGTTGGGGTACAGATGTGACAGAAATTTGTCTGAAACTGCTGTCAAGAGTCTCCGAATGTTGGTGGCTTAGATACATGTAAACTCACCCGTTTTATTTAATCATTTGTTCACACTTAGAAGTTAAAGAATGGTGTCTGACAGATATTCAACTATTCATATTACTTCTGAAAGCGACATGCAGCGCTACAGTGGAAGTAACACAAAGTAGTTGCTTTTAAGTTACATTTGTTTGTGGTAATGGAGGTAGTGGTGTAGACTCACATCTCTGGGCAAGGGCTTAACTTTGGGTTAAGGTCTCTACTGAATTTAAGGGGGTCCAAGGCTATAGGTTTGATTCCCACCAACAGTTATTTCCATGTGGGTTTTTGTATTCTCCATGTTGTCACACCAAAAACTCACTAAGTTGTGCAATGCGTGAGTGTTTGCCCTGCAAAGGAGTGACAGGGTACCTGTTGCCTCGTGCGCACTGTGCTTCTTGGGAAGGTCTTGAGAAGGTAACAGATCATGTGCTGATATAGCATGCTACCACATGACAAACCACCAGCTCAAATGGAGTTTAACAGGCACCACTCCATGGAGCTTCATCAAAGGCAACAAATGAGAATTTTAAAATAGCCACCATGCTGCTTTTGTGTCCTTTTATGAGATGAGAGGAAATATATCCATCCATCCATCTTCTCATTGGTTATCCATGGTCAGGGTCATATGGATGACAGAGAAAATGAAAACTATAAATTATGACAATAATTTGATATGATAATATGATTGATTGATAATATGATGTTTAGGTAAATGGAATTGCCAGAAGAGTGTCATATCATAATAGTGTCATAGTGGCTTTGAATCCCACAGATTACATTTGTAACACTCTCTATGAATGCCATGTCTATAAGAATTTATGAACACATTCGTAACACATTATACTGCATTCATAAAGCATCATACACTTGGCTATAAATATTTATAAAAAGGCATTATAAATGCTTTATGAAGCTTTCTTCTATAATGCACTATAGATGCCTTCAAAATGCAATACAAAGCATTCGTAATTCTTATACTCACCATTACAATTCACTATGAACATGTCTATAGTTCATTACAGATGGCAGCTTGACGTAAAGTGTAACAGGTACTTTTAGCTTATTGGGCAGCTGAGGGTGGGTTTTGTGTATTCAGGGGAAGAGGATGAATGCTTGAAACGATCATTTATTGCATACATCAAATCATTGGAATTATTACGTGATTGTGATAATAATCACTTTCATACCCTCCATAAACTGACTTTTTTCATGAAGTGCTATTTGTAATCTGTAGACTGCGTATAATCTCAATTATCAGTTGGTCATTTGCTTCACCAATGAGCGTCTGTCAGTTGTTGCTTTACCATTATCATAGCAGTATTACGATTATTACTCTTGATGAGTTAAATTGTAAAACCATTATGAATAGAAACTATTATAAGACAGTGTTCTACCATTTACCAACGCATTATCAAGAAATAATAAAACAAATAATACATGATATGCTATTTTGCTGCCAGCTTTAGATATGTTTATATACAGTATATGTGATATAAAACTTTATGTAAGTTTTAAATATTTGATAAATGAGGTCCTCAGAATATATGCACAGAGCTTGTCCCTGCCAGTGTCAATGTAATAGTTTGGAATCCAACCACTGATGATTAGCGGTAGCTTGTGAATAGTGTATTACTGTGAAGTGTAGTATTTTTTTGCAGGTTATATCCTTTTCGCTCACATCGCTCCCTTAAATAGAGTCTGTCTATCACAACAATGACTATTTACTTATATAATTTAAAAGTATAATATATACAACCATTTAATATTTTTATTTGTGTGGCACAGCCATTCTTGGTATCAGCATGTAATCTGAGAGTCTTACAGTGGAGGTAATGAAACGGCACATATTATACCAAAATCCTCCACAGGACTGAGGATTAAATCAAATCTTTGACCCACCTACTTATCATAAATAACAAAATCCCCCAAGGGTAAGAAGCAAGAGGCTTTTGACAAGCAGCGAAAACGGATTGCAGTCAGTGCTATTGCAGCAAAGAGTGACCCTGGCCTTGATTCAAATCAAAAGCATTGTGCTTCAGCACCTGATAGATTCTGCTGAAACTCCTCTTTTTTTAACTTCTCTTCAGGTGTCAGCAGGATTTAGTGCTCACTTTATCGTCATCACACCTTCCCACTCCTGTAGAAAATCTTAAAATTCCAATCAGTCCAATGATTGGGATTTCTTTGAAAGGCATGCGTGTCTCGTACGTTTAATTCTGTTTCCCATAATGCATTGCAGAGCAATTCTGCAACACAGTTATCGAAGAGATCGGGCGCAAAATTAAGTACTGAAATTCAGCAGCATCCTTTGAGTGTGCTCCCCGAAGAAGAAGCAACATATAAATAAAATTATTGGGATTTAAATAAGCTATTTGAAATCAGAATGAAATGATTAATGAAATTGTCAAGTCAGGGCTGCCCGGCACACTCTGTACATTCATCACCCTCTATTGTATGAGTTGGAATACTTTCAAAACGAAGATTTAGTGGCAAGCATGCTTCTATTTATCCAAGATTCATTAAACTAAGATGGCAGGTTTGATATTATTTAATGGACTAAGTATTACATCAGTTAGTTATTTGTTTACACATTCAGCAATAGATTAACAGTTTGGTATTTTTAGACTGCTAACATTAACAGGGAGTTCCACAATGTGCACTCATAGATGGACCTCTAATAGCAGCACTATGATTATTCTTCCCTATAATTCTCCCCTTTAGTATTAAAAGTATAATTTATACCTGTCAGTCTAGGCCAAATTATGTGTGTCGTTGCTCATTTATAGCCTTTTATTCTTTGGAAATGCTTAGTGTCAGGCCTGGCATCAAAGGGGCCCGCAGATGGGCCCATCCCGAGATGACCTCAAACCCCACCACCGCACCTGGCCTGTCAAATGGGAAGACAAGTATCCAAAAATAAATACATGAATATTGTATACATTGCAAAAATATACATAAAAGCAGAACTGAGATTTATTCGTTCCATGTTGGTTTTAAAAGTTGATATCGAACAGTAAACGAATCAGACTGTTAAAAACTAACGTTAACTTGGAGGTGGGCGGAGACTCAGTTTTCTGGCTGACTAGCATACAATGGTAAGCTGTTGAGGGTGAATCTGAATAAATGTAATAAAATGCACATTAGGTGGTCAAATGGGCATTCAGGTTTTCTGACAGGTGATTTGAGTTTGGTTTCTTAGCTTGCTTAAGAATAAAACATAGGCCCCTTTTTTTTAACAACCACTGTGTATTATATGCGTGTAGTCTTATTTGTGCAAACTAAAATTACGATGTGCAACATAAAGACATGCTTCTGACATGACAGTTTGTTATTTGCTTCACTAATGAGTGTCAGTTGCTTGTAGCACTATGACACATTAAATCCTAAATCATTTTCTCAAGCAGTTTGTGTCCTGCTTTCCCTTTTGTTTGTGCTTAGAACAGCTTCCTGATTTTTTTTTTAACTCCCTATAAACAGTGACAATTGCAATTCACTTCCAGGAATTTAAATTGTATGCATTCAACGAACAGAAATTCCAAGCTTGACGGTTTTCAGTTCTCAGCTCACAGGTCTCCTGCTACTTGCCAACTATCACCATGGATGCAGACGTGGTTTCTGTTCTCACCTCTGCAGCCTGTGCCATGTTAATTTTAATGGAAGTGATGTAGTTCCTCAGATTCTACCCATCACAGTCACAAGGCACGGCACAGGCAGGAAAAAGGTGAAGATCGACTTGCGGCTCAAGACGAAAATGGGGTTTATTAAGAAACTAAATAAACCGGAGAATCCACGAAAACTAGAAGGGGCCAGGAAACAAAAACAGTAAAACCAAAGATTAGCAATCTAAAGAAACCATAAAGTAACACAACGAGAGAGAATCAGCAGCATAGCACGCGTGCGATGGGAAGACCACAAGGACATACAAATGACCCACATCAGACAAAGAAACGCCGGGGCAAACAAGGAATAGGTCTAACTCATAATTGATTAACCAGTCAAGGGAGGCACAGGAACAATGAGGAAATTGAACTTACAGTAATGGACACAGAATCGGGGATCTCTAACAATCAGAAAACTAAGAACACCTATCAGTCCAAATAAATAGATGAAGCTAACAACAGAAAAGGGGCAGGAACAAACATACAAGCAGAATGCAGTAAAACAAGGGAGAAGACACAAGAACAAAAGCAAAGAGAAACACCAAACCGGGAATAAACTGACATAAAACAGGTGAACCCATAACTGCAGCGTTACAGCCTCTCTGCTGCAAGCTCAACCCACTGAGCTATGTAGCAGTCTGGGGAATAGTGAACACGCACTAGGCACTTAGCCACACTGGGGCTGAAGGACAAAAGACAAGGAGGAGGACAGGATGGCCTGCAACACCTGCTGGCCAATCAGGGAGGAAATACGAAGGGCAGGGTCGGACGGTACTGCCCCTGAACAGTTACCCAGCAGTTCAGTGAGTAAGCATGGAATTTTATTGCATCAGTGCTGTGATTTTCTGGTTGACTTGTATCCACCATTTGAAGATTTCAAGCACTGTTAAAATCTTCTTGTTTTATGCCTGTAGTTCCTTTTGATCAGCAAGCAATCAGACAAATCTCTGAGTCAATTGCTCTCTCTTCCCTCCCTTTGTCACTCATCACTAGTACCCGTTTATGAGTGGTCCTGAATTGAAAGTTGGCCCAAATTCAAATCAGGATTGAGCTCCTACTGTTTCCTCTTGGGTAGCAATATGATCAAGGCAGCAATTTGTTGCTCAGTCTCTTATGTAAATCTCCAATAGAGCTTGAATGAAAACATCCGTCTACTGTAAATCTTGTTTGTCCAAGACTCCAGCAGCGTCTCCACATTCCTAAAATGAACATCTTGTAACACCCCTCATCTCCGATGCTGCTGTAAAATCTTCTCTGCCCGTTTTGCCCCTCTTTTCGTCAGGAATGATGCTGATATTTCAGAAATGCATTAATGTATTTTACTGACAATAACAACAGTGTAGCTCAGCCCTGGTTTAATTCAATTTACAAACACATAGAATGGAAATTATAGAAAGTACAATCTTATTTGCTTCAAAAGAACTTTCTAGCTATGAGTCCTAAATGTGTATATTCTGGCAAATGTCTTTGATACTTGAATTCAATGCAAAAAAATATTTAAAAATCCAAATATATTTTGGAGATGCATTTGTAAATTTTCAGGTGCCAAGGTTTTTCTACAAAATATCTGAAGTGGGTGCCATTGTATTTTTCATTAATGGAGCAAGACAGTGACATGAAGTGTAATGGATCTTTGGTGAGGACTGGCTGAAAAGGGCATATATACTACAGCTAGCCGGATCAAGACTGCAGGAGCCCTGCGGCAAAATGAACATTATTTATTAATGTGTGATGTATTTATTGTTATCTATTAAGTTGGACATCTGGTGAGTTTGGAAGCTGTGGGATGTTTAGCGCCCATTGTCTTGCAGTTTGGCACGATATCTCAGCTAGCTGTGATTTGAGGACCTGCTGAAGATCTGCATCTTACTGCTGGTTCGCAATACAGGATGTTCCTAAACATGGAATGTGTGCATGTTACTCATTGCCTATTGTCTGAAAAGCCGAGGCGAATAGCTGGGCCATTGCCATAAGCCTATAAGTGGCACAATAATTAGAATTATTTTGAGAAGCTGAAAAAGATTTTTTAAATGTTATGCTTTTTATATGAGAGCAATGCTAAAAACCAGAATTACTTACTGTATGTGGTGTGAACATTCTTACAGTGAGATGAAACAACTGCAATAAAGAAGCCTTCCTGATAGATTCACAACGTTATTTTCCTTCATGTTTTTAGAATATTTAGCTTCATCACCTATGAGCTACGTCACAATCACTGTCAATGTGAACTGCAGAAAATGAACCTAACAGAATGTGAATCACTTGTTTTGATCTTTTCCAGGATTCTTTGAAATTCCACTGTATGGATAGTGGAAAGTGGCTGGTGACAATGATATGTATTGGATCTTAGCCCACCGCAGTAAAATTGTCTATCCATCGTTGCCTTTATTTTATTCCTTCAATACCAAGACTCCTTACACATATTTGAGACATCTATAAAGTAGCTTTAAGAACAAGGAAGGACGCAAATATAATGAGATGGGGGATAAAAGGCTTGAGCTTGATCCAAATCAGGGAGAAAGCCCTTTACCACCTAATGCGCTATTTGTACAGCTCAGCATGGTCCTGTATTCAGTTTAAGGTCAGCTCCTTGCCGAATAGCAGAGGTTGCCTTAAACATAAGTCTAAAGGTAATACTAAAAGCTGTCATAGCAGTAAAAAAAAAAATAAACACAGTTACATAGACAAACAAACACAACCATTTTCAATTTATGTTGCTATTTCTATTGAAAGGCCAACCAGGGAAAGATGTTTGTAGCCTGCTCTGTGCCTGTGAGAGGGCAGGTACGGGTGAGGTTTATATGTTGTTCATTATACACTGTTTATATTCCGAGACAGAAAGTATTTTTCTAGGCTTTCCTGCGGTTGTTTCCGTAAGGCAGCTGCATACAACGGTGCTTCATTGAAGTAACAAGATGTAATATGCATAAATAAATGAAAATGTACAGCGGAATTCTCTCCAAATAAAAACGGGTGCAATCGCTTGCTATAAATATTTGTTTCCCATGGGCACGCGTGGTTTTATGGCAGCACGCCGCTGTGCCTTCCCGTCCTGGCATGGAGCTCATCGCTGCTCGGCTGGAGACAATTAACTAAATGAGGGGTTGACTTCTGTTCCTTGCGAGAGCGGGGTGTACGGGGCCAGCAGCCAGCACAGGAGGTGGACATAGGCCTAGGATCCGTTCACAGGCAGTGCCCTTTTTTCCCAGCCTGCAAGCTCTGCTGCTCTGTTATCAGGCCTGAAATGTGGGCCATTTGGGATAATTACTCAGCGCAGGCCGAGCGTGTTATTATTTCTTAATTTTGCACCGAGCTGTAAAATGGAATTGCACATTTTGAGAAAATCATTTGTTTGTTGTTGTGGTCAAGAGTCGGGGGTGACCTCTAGCAGTCAGGTGACTAATGTTGTCTTTGCACCAAAGGCCGAAAGACAATTGTGAGTCCCAAAGTGTGACTGTACTCAACAATATCGTTTAACAGAAAACAATGGTGAGGGAGTAAAGTGTGGGGACTCTCTTTAGGTTCTCTTTCCTTAATTCCCTGGAAGCAACAGAACTGTCTGCTGTCTGCTCTATTCTTGACTTTTTCTTGAAGCTGACATAATCCAGCTGGGACAAAACTGTGACACTGGGTTGTCAGTGCAGTTGTATGTTGCTTGATATAGGGTTCATAAATCAAACACACAAGTAACAGGCTTTGACATACTACATGTTTGTGACATCCTGGTACCATGTGAAGCCACGCTTCCCTAACTTGCATATGCCCAGGTATCTCCAAAGAACACTATAGCCTATAAGAGATCATCCAGGTTAACCCTTAGAACCCGACAAACGCAAAATGTGTTGATTCTTGCACCCATTAATCTCAGGCTTGTAACTTTGGATAGGTATAAGACAAGACAAAGATTGCATTTCTTTGTAATTGAGACAACTTACCCAATTTGGTTGTCCAAGTTGCAATGTTATGCACTGAAGGATTCCAGAGTAAGACTGTGTGCAATGAGGCATATATTTTAAACATTTTCCACCAAAATGCACCCCAGAAAACAAAGCGCACATTCGCTTCTGCAACGATCCATGCAGTATCAACTATCATCAGAACAGTAAATATAAACAACACAAATGTATGTTACTCCTAAAAGTATTTGTTTTGAGCTTATGTTAGGATTTGGTGCATATTCATGTTTGTTTTTAGATGTTTCTGGGTGGGATGGTCATTGTGTATGTTTGGGGTTGGGAATGTGTGTGTGTGTACGTGAGTATGTGCGTTTGTATTTACCACATTGTGAGGACCAAATGTCCCCACAAAGGTCTTGTATTTAGTTTGGTTACTTATAGTTAAGGTTAGGACTGGGTAGTCATGAAATTACTAGGGTTTTTTCCATGGAAATGAATGGAGAGTTCCAATAAAGCCTGCATAGTGCTTTCATGTATGCCTGGGTCACACAGACATGCATCAGTTAATGATCGAAAATCATTTTATAGGCTAAAATTTCACTTCAGTGGATCATAAAATAAATTTAGAGCATTTATAATGCATAATACATATGACTCTAATATGTTATGCCTTTTTATAAATAGTTTTAACTGGGTTTATAATACTTCATGAATGCACATTTAATGCATTATGAAGGTATATGTAATGCAGTATAATGACTGCTTTAATTAAAGTGTTACCCAAAATTCTCAAGTCAATGAAAATGTTTAGAGCTATTTATCTGCATAGTAAGTCATTACGTCTCAATGGGTAGGACAAGTAACAAACAACACCAGGTCCCTAAATGAAAACCAACACACTACTATCAGTCACCACAATTGCTGTTCAATGTATTGTACTTGACCCACTAAGCTGCTACATACATAATCTACACATGTATATAAGACAAAACAGTCATGCCATATCTCCAGGGGCATGCTAGGCCAAAATAACAAACAAAATCCCAAACTGTCTCCACCCAACACATACTACACTTGTCTATAAAATAGAAAGAAAAGAAAATACATATAACTACCCTTTCACCCTAACTACACAATGACATGAACTATTAAGGTGTACACAAGAAATAGCGCTCATCCCCTTCCAGCAGTGATGGTCAAAAACACATACAATATCTACAAATATGTGCACTGTGTTACCAAAGGAAACAAACACAGGAAACACCTAAGCACAACAACCCAATAGCACAGCATAGCACGGCAGAGAAACACAAGCACAATCATCTCCCTCTTCAGCCTTCTCACTCCGACCTTTATAATCTCTCAGGACTTCCCTGCACAAGGCCTCTGGATGTCATAGTGCTTCCTGTAGGACAGGAGAGGAACAGATACAGACAGAGAGAGATAGCGAGAAGGAAAGAATAAGACTACAGGCAAGCCCGTAACACCTCCCCACCAAAGAAAACTGAACTGCTCGCAGCTCAGTGTCCAGATATCTGTGATAGGGCATCTGCATCAAGATTCTACATCCCCTTTTTGTGCACAATTGACAGGTTAAAGTATTGAAGAAACAGAAGCCAACACATCAAACGTTGGTTTTTATTACTCATTTAATTAATTAAATTAGCTTAGTCACTCAATGGGGAATTGATTAGCCAGACATGGTATGCTAGTGGTCGAGTCAAGAAGTACTAGTGTTGGATGGATGCTGCAAATACTGGGTGAATTTAGGAGAGGCTGTCAGACTTTGACATACATAATATCATAGTTTTACACCAACATATGCATCATTTAAAGAAATTCTGTGATAGCCTATGGATTCTGTATAGTACTATATATGAGCACCTGGTAGATTTTATTTCAAATATCCTTCCGAATACAAGCTAATTTTAGTTAAGCCTAAAGGAAAGTCCACAAAACAAATGCTGGTTACCCCACCCTTGAGCATATGGCTTATTTCTGAGCACAATCTGTTAGTGGCTTTCTGATCAGATCATGTACATCACATAATTACCATACTACTCAAGTGTATCCTGAATAGACTAGGGTCTTTAAACTCAATTGCTACAAGAAACAAAGCCAAATCTTCAGATGGAGAGTTTAAAACAGAAACAGCCCCTGAATACAAGATAGACAATTATAAAAGTTAATGTACTATTGGAGAACTGGCCAAAGTATGTATGAGAAACAACCTGCACTTGTCATTGTAGTAGAAACCTTCCTGGAAATTACTATACAGAAGACAGCTGACTGCATTACAATACTGCAGAAAAAAATTGGTGGCAAAATTTCAGAGTACTACACTCCAATGCATAATGCTTGTAACGTATCACCGTCCACAACAAGGCACAAAACACCCCAACTTACCCACATAAAAAGACAAATTCTGGGTATATTTTCTGGTTCTGAACATGACTGACACTAAGCAACCTTGGCACCTCAAAGCATTGTCCTATCCTAGTACACTCTGACTGCACATAGGGGTTATATTACAGAGTATTTTTCAAGTTTTCAAGTATTTGAAAAGTATTTGAAATCATTCATATTAACATCTGTGAAAAAGGCTCAGACAAAATGCATGGACAGATAATACGTAAATGGGACTACAGAGCAACTCATTCCATGCAAACAAGTACAAGAGAGTAATAGGAACTATAATATCAAACTCATAAAGGAGCTTGTTAGTAACATAAGAACATAAGAACATAAGAAATTTACAAACGAGAGGAGGCCATTCGGCCCATCAAGCTCGTTTGGGGAGAA
>JAODKL010000002.1:20821008-20833658 GCA_026780765.1 Petrocephalus schoutedeni | reverse complement strand
GAGGGGGGGGGGGGGGGGGGGGGGGGGGAGGTGAATATGGTAAATATGGTAAAACCTGACGACCAGTTAAATTCTCCAGCATGCTGTGACGGCATGGCAATCACTATCTGACACAATTTTCAAATCCTTGCAGTGTCCCAATGAGTTTTTGGTTAAGCAATTTAATATTTATATTTAGGATCATATTTTTCAAGTGAGGACAAAGCAAATTTTCAAAAATTGTCTCTGTTTACCAATATCCACCCAATATATTGATATCAATGGCGGAACTGAGGAACACAGGACTGGGAAGTACTTTTATACAGAGCTGACAAGGAAGCAAACAAGAGGCAGCTGGAGTGGGTTAACACAAGACCATGCACGAGAGGTGAAGCACATGCAGAACAGGAGAACCAAGAGGGGCAAGCAGGCAGGGCATGACAGTCAAATATATACAGCCTATATTACTAGAGACTGTAATGTGTTGGGTATTGAAGGAGAGGAGGTTAGCACTTCCTTTGACAAGGATGGAAACGGGATTATTAACTTTCACCACACTTCAGCACTCAGGCACCTACTTCATGGCATCTGTTGGTTCCTCTTCCTGTTTTCAAGGGATGTTGTGTGACTGAGCAGGTTATGACTCTGCGCCCATGATGAAGATTGCTGGTCCAAATCCCTTAGTTGATTTCACTTCTGGGCTCTTGATCAAGGCTCTCAAACCCAGATTGCTCCAAGAACTCGGGTCCCCTCTTTTAATTGTATGTTGTTTTGTATAAAAGCACATGCTAAATCAATACATGTGAATTGGCCACACTTTTAATCATCTTCAGTCAAGTAAATAAAAAAATGCAGAGGTGACATGTTAATCTGAAGATGACAGTGTACACTCAGATAAGTCTTGCTTGCAGCACAGAGACCTCGTATGTAATGTAAAAAGGCAAAGAAACAATATGTCAAGCAATTGTCAAATATCATTCTATTACAATATATACCACAAGGTTTCCAGGGCAACGAGGGCAGTGGGATCGCACTCCCGGATTCCCATTGGGCCATTTTGCAGACAGCTCCTTTCAGTCATTCCCTTGCTTTAATTGCTTTTCAGAGAAGGACTTGTCCTTTCACTTGTTCTCATTGAGATAAGGGGTGGTCTGGTAGCTCAGGGGGACCACTATTGTGTCTTGTGCCCTATGCCTCCTTGAACAGACTCCAGCCTACTGTGAAACTCTGACCAGGATAAGTATGTGTAAGATGGAATGGATGGATGGGTTGTTGAGATAGATGGATTATTAAGGACTCTGAAGTAGGCTCTAACTTTTCATATTTTTACATGATTTTCATATAACAACCTCCTTACAAGGACACCCAACTCGATGATCTTCAGAGTTTGTCTGAATGACATGAAGACACATTCTGTCCCCATGTATTCTCCTATGTAAATCTCTTTGTTTTTTATACCTTGTAAATATGGGGTTTAGATGTACTTCCACATCAAAATTTCCACCATGAGTATAAGTTGACATCTTTTCATGCTTTTAATTGCATTTAACTGTCCTTTCATCAGATTGATATCTGATTGGGTTCCTCCAACATGTCTTCTTATAATTAGAGATAAAAGGTTCTGAACATAAAGTTATAAGATCACCAAGCCTAAGAGAAATAAGTACACAATCATTCAGTGAATGTTTGAAAAAGAACCCATTTTGAGTGGTGCACTTGTCTTTCAACCACTAGATAATGTATAGAACATTGTTAGTGTTCTTGCTTTCACTGACACTGGCTCGATGAATCATCAGGTTTGTAGCATCAGAAACTCAAATCCTTTATTCATTCTGATAGCAGTTGACATGTCTGTGCTTCTCACCTACTATCGAAATCAGCATTCAAAGATTCATTCATTTGAAACCACCCAAACTCTGCTTATTTTAAGCTCTGTTTATACATTTAAAGCAGTTCAACTTCAGTTCATAGCTGCTTAAGCAGTGTGGCATTTCACTGCCTTCGAGCAGGAAACCCAGGACACTCGGTCACACAACACGGGCGATGTAGAGACAACCGATTCATCTGACAGTATGTTTTTATACTACAGGATCAAACTGCTGCCAAACAGGCTGAGAAGCTGCAAGGTGCACATGCAGTGAGCTAGGGTAGGACCTGGGCCTGCAACACTGCAGGGGGAAGCTACAGTGCAGCCCACTGAGCAGAGCAGTGCCCACTTCATGCTTGATGAACAGCAGGAATATATTTCCCATTAATATACCATGTTGGACACTTAGAGGAAGATAAACTTAAATATAGCTTTTTAAATCACTTGAGCAGTATGCACTTTTTTGCACAGCAAAGGGATTGAACTCGATCATTGGAATGTCCTTAATTTACAGTTAATTCATTCTGCACTTGTCCCAAGTGGAACCAGAATATTTGGATTTCAAATGAATAATTTAAAAAAAATGATAATAATGAATAATGGATATTGTAACAAATGGGACTATGAATACTGTTAAAAATATATTTACTGGTTTTCCCAGTCAAAGTCGAGATGAAACCCCAGTCTGGGCCATCCACCCACAATGTCAGGTTTTCTGTCTATTGTTTCTTGGAACCATTAGACAACACACTGCAGGAAATGGGTAACCAGTGAGGCTGCTGACTGGATGGCTGACTGGGTGCCTTCAGAGCCTTGGGGCTGCTGACTACAATGGGTTCATAGGGATGAGGTTCTGACTGAAGTGCTGAGGATTGGAACATTAGAAACAGGAACCAGGACCAAGGGTGTCTGGCTAAAACACAAAAACAGAATAACCACAACAAACTTAAGAACAAGGTGCCAGTTACAAAGGGCGTCAGCTGTGGAATGACAGCTAAACAAGACCATGAACCCAAAAACAAGATGGTGGCTCCCGGAACCACAAAGCCTGTGATGAAACCATCAGCCCAGGAAAAAAACCCAGGAATAAAACACAAACTAGGCCTATGAACATACAAACCTCTGAACGCTATGCTCAGAGCAATGATAATTACTGAGCAGAGAAAACTGCTCACTGCTCGTTTAAATAAGATTCAGAGCCAACTACCACTGGCTTAGAGCAAGATCACAGAGCAGGCTCAGCTACCAAATTACAAATACATGATGGGTATGACAAATAAATTTACAAAAAAATCTAAACGATATAAAAAGACACCCTTAGCACCACAAATAGAGACCTATTTTTGCATAGCCACCAGTGAACGGTTTAATTTTTTGAATGGACTTATGCGGATTGTTGTCAGTGAGATATGTCAGCTCTTAAAATTAGCGATATAAAGTAACCCATACAAATGACCATGAATACAAATGTTAACTGGTACAGGCATGAATACCAGTTAAATAGGCAATATCATAAAGATACTTTTCAGTGGTTAACTAGATGTGAAATGATATCTGTAGTCAGAGGAGAATAGTAATATTTCATCAAAAGTAAGTCACAATAATTATTTGGCATACGCCGTTTTCTTTGGACTGCACGATATACTGAATATTGATATTAGGGTTAGGGTCAGGGTTATGATTAGGTCTTGACTTAATTGAAATGCCTATGATTGTAGAGGAAACTGTAGCAAAAGGGCAGTATGATCATGTATGGCCATTTGAGGTAATAATATAAACCAGCCCTTGTACTACACATTGTATACTGCTTGCAAATATGCAACCAAAACCTGCCTTGTTAGTGAGGGAAACAAAAGCCATTTACTATATAACTATTCAATCTGTGACTTAACAGCCTGTTTTCCCCTTACACATAGCTTCATTCTAATATAACCAAGTGAAGGATCAGTGCTACTTGCCTTTCATAATGCTGAGAATTTTAGTATTAAAAATACAGTTACACAATGTGAGAAAAAGCTTATTTTTCAAGATAAATTATGCAAAGAGTTTGCATATTCTATATAATGCCTGAAATTTATTTAAACTATTTAACTGTGTTTGCAGTAAGTGTCACAACTAGAGAGATGAAGGGTTCGAGAGAAGGCGTTGGGTAAAACAGAAGGGGCTTATTGAACTTAAGTGAACAGAATCTTTAAACAAACCGGACCGCAAAGGATAGAAACCGGAGGACTGGCAAACAGGAAGAGCACAGACAACAGGAGGGTTCGACATCAATGACTGGACTGAGGAACACAGGACTGGGAAGTGTGTGTATATGAGTGTTAGTCGAGAAGTTAGTACAACAATGCTGCAATGTTTAATTATAATGAGAGTTATGATGGTTAAAAGGGTGGATAAATGCTGAATAAGAGAAATATATCTGAGCATCCATCTAACTCCTTATGCAGTACATGATGTGAGTCAATCCAAGGCAGCATAGGACACAAGCTGAGGTACCACCCAGAATGAGTTATCACTTTATCACTTTCCCATCGGGCATATATACACACGCACACACATTCAAATACTATGGCCCAGTAGCTTAAATGCATGCCTTTGGGGGTAACCAAAGATCCCATATGAAACCTATGCAAACATGTGAATGATGGGACCAGGATTGCAACCCAACCCTAGAGATGTTACCCATTGAGCTGCTATACTACCTATATCAGGTTTTGATTATCTGATCTAACGCTGAAATATAGGTTTGGTTCTAAATGAGCCCCAAGCTCTCTGCCCCTCTAAACACACATGGTACTCTCACAATATTGGTAGGGACCTACCATTACCATCTATACTGAAATTTACACACTTGCCGTGTTCCTGTCTAACTCCTGACAATCTCAAATGCATGGTTTTGTTTGAGACTCTTCAGTTAAAGGCCTGATCTTGGTTCAATACTCAATCCTGGATTATTCCTGACTTTATCATTGACTTCATGTCACTCAGTCTTATCTCAGGGTTGGCTTCAGCCTATGGGAATCATTCTTGTACTGTAATGTGGCTCATCTCCCTGTATCCTATTACAAACCAAGCTGGGATAAGAGTTTATATTTGTCTGCTCTATAGGTGAAAGTGGCACAGTGGCCTTATACCGAATCGAATTGCACCTCCTCCTGCGTGTGGCCTTTTCTCCATGTGCTATGCTGGTTTTCAGTTCTAAGACATGCATGCGATATCACTTAATTGCCCATAGGGTGTGATTAAGTGTGTGTACTCCTGCACCTCTGCTTTCTGGGGTAAGATTCAGTCTTCTCTATGCCACGATCACAAAAAGTCTGCCTCCCTGCATTTGTCTTGTGACTATTGAGTCTGGGTGGAGTGTAATAATCCTAGAATCTTCACATAAATGCCTTGGCCTGTTAGTGATGCAGTTTAGATAATTATCAATGCAATGAGTCGTGAGGGTTCTTTGAGTAATATATGCACTATAGAAAAATGACCTTATATTACATATTACCATACCTACTGATTGATACCCCTTTTATTACTGTGAACACTTACTGTACTTGGGGGCACTGACTTTTAAGGTGCTTTGGATAAATGAAAGAATGTGTAAATTACTACTGTAATTTTCTGTGAATCCTAGGTACTGATTAGGGGTTTGGCCAGAGACAAGCACTAGATTTTATGACTCACATATAGATAAGCAAGCAACTTACAAATGCTTAGATTTACGAAGAGTGTTAAATTAGACATTAGAGGCCTTGGTTGGGATATTATATATTTCCCAGTAAACACATTCTCATTATGTCCTTAGAATTGGAAAATCAACAAACTAGCAATAGGCAAATAAGGTTTCGACATCTGGAATAATGGCGATACTGGCTAATTTAAGATCTACTTTTTTATGAGAACACTTTGGAGATCAACAAGGCCAGAAGGAGCCTAGATATAATAGGGAAGGAGTCAGTCCAGGTTTCTTTCCCCTGATTTGTAGGAAAGCCATTAGTGTCGAGGAGTAATAACCTGTTCATTCTGACAGCACCAATTTGCATCTCTTGTGTATACCCCTATCTGTTGTGCATGTGAGTATTAATTTGCAAAGATGCTATTGACTATAATTACCCTATGTAGTGAGTTCCCTTTCACTGACAGAAAGAGTTCACATATAACTCAAGAAACTGTTAACTCTCGAATATTAATCTGTAAGACTGTGGTAATCATGGACATATATCATGAGAAAGACATTGCCGGAAGGCATCCTATTTCGAGTGTCATCCCCATTTGTACCTTAAAGCTAAAGGAACAGGAACATCGCGTTGGTGATCTAATTTAATTTAATAGTATGTTTTTCGCCCTGAACTGTAGTGACATAAAATGCAATCTACAAATATTGAATTAAAGCTGTTGATCATATTTTTCTCTTTCTTTAACATAATTTTCTCCCAGAACCACAGGCAATACAGTAATTACTGGCTGATGTTACAATAAGGCAGTGTATTTCAACCTTTTTCGAGCCATGGTACATTTTTTACATTTAAAAAATCCCACGGCACACAACCAACAAAAAATGTTACAAAATGACACTGTAGCCTAGTTTTTTAGACGAATTAAGTGAAATTAGATAATTTCCCACAATACACCTTACACCTTCTCTCATGGCACACTACTGTGCCGTGGCACAGTGGTTGAAAATAAGGTATTCCAAGTGAAAAAGAATGCAGTTGTTTTTCCAGCAGATGGGAGATACTGCTGTCTCTGTAGTTTTCTTGTTTTTTTCTGTGATAATATTGCATATTGCAAAGATCTAATTGTTATTTAAAAATCAATCTCAGCAATATTTCACTTATTCTCTAATCCAGCCAATGTAGGACATTTGGAAGGAGATCGTTGTAAGCTCTCTTCTAGTCTCCTGATTTCAATTATTTAAATATAACAACAAGCAATTTAAATTATTTGTAATGTGACTCACTGATAAATAAGCCACTAATATAATGAAACAAATGTGTTTAATGCTTAACAATGTCCCCAGTGTTCTTTCTGAAAAATACATTATGTTAATAATATGTTAATATTAATTAACAATAATTATATTGACTGGCACACACATATATTAATACATTATATACTGTAGGTTATTTCATTGTTTTGATGTTTTTATAATTATTCTAAACTGTATAGAATAGTACAAATAAACCTTTCTATGGGTACGTGTGTCCAAACTTTTGACTGGAACTGTGTGTGTTTGAAAGTGTGTGCGTGTGTGTGTTCACACACCTACTGTATATAAAATTTTAGTATGCAATAAAACTGTGCTGTCCAGGGGACTGGAGCCTTTCTCAGATAGCACAGGGCACATGGCTGAGGTTTATCCTGTCACATCCTCACAAGGCACATTATGACGCTCACGCATTATGCGCAATTCTAAGATAATTAGTCTAACTTTACACTGAGGGAGGAAACTCACATGATGCAGTGGAAACTGCTTTTAATGATCATGTCTGACTCTGAAATTGATCACTATTAGTGGATTATTATTATAAGAGAATTATTTAAAACAGTATTTGTACAGGAATTATTCTGTACCAAGCATTTTGATCCATATAAGAAGTTAATCACTATAACCGTGATCAATATAAGTAGTTTCTACTGTATATGGAGAACGTACAAGACTGAATTAAAACCTCACAACTATTTCCTAATTGTAAATTTAAGTGTAAAACAGTTATCCTCTTGAATTTTCATCTGATGCCCCTTGAAATAGGCTCTTGGTTGCTTTATAATACACAGCTCGGTGGTACACTGCTTATATCCATTTTCCACATGTTTATGATTTGCCATTTGGCATTTCACATGTGTCCATGTTCTAATAATTTCCTTCTCCTGTTGAAATGTTACAATTCTTGTCATAGCCTTTGCAAGTTGGAAATGGAAATTCAAGGACTTGTGTATCAAATTGTGCTTTTCCCAGTGGAAATAAGAATAAGAATTCAGTACATTAAATTTAATAGCAGGTAATATGCAGGTAATACCTAATGGTATTCCCATGGATAGCATGGAAACTGGCAGCAAAAACATGCTGTATAATTTTCACAAACTATTTTGCCTTACTGCCAGTGTGTCACGACGTGAACACAAGGCACGATCCAATGGCAGGCTGTAATGTAAAATTCCTTCGTAGGGGACTTTATTATGGGACACAAGGCGGGAGTGCAAACACGGATAGTTGACAATGGCCGAACAGAGAGCCCAGACGCTAATATACCTGACTAACAGAGGAACAGACACACGGCAGATGTAAGTGATTTACAGGAGGGCTGGAACGAGAGGTAAGACTAACGAGTCCCAAGCATGGCTAGTTTAGAGCCAGACCAGAGAGGAAGCGTAGGGATCAGACAGGTAGGACAGGCTGGATGTGGCATCGAACGGGACCAGACAAGACTACTTTGGCCAGGTGACAAACAGAAGCAGAGCTAAGGACTGAATGAATGAATGAATGGCTGGACAGACAAGAAGAAAGAGACAGGACAGACATATGCCAGGACCACAGAGACAAAGACACATGTGCGGACCACAGGGGAAACATGGCAAGAAAACGGGACAGGGTGGAGGCCAGGGGGAAACCAAGACAAGATAGGGTAGAAGAGTAACCATTGAGGTGGGATAGTGGAAGAAGCCAGACTGGAATTCTGGAGGATCTCAGGGTGCTGTGGGACAGCCTGATCAGGATTCAAAGGCGATGGGAAAACTACTGGGACTGGCAAAGAAACCAGGACTCGATGTCCCCAAGGAGCATGCAGGGCAGGCAGGCCCATTGGGACCTGCAAGGCTACTGGGAGATTTTCGGGAGATTTAGCCTGCCCCTTTTGGGAACTTCCTAGACGACGGTGGCTCTTTCCGGACAGGGATCGTACCTCGACAGGGGCTGAACAGGGACCAACAGAGGGGATGGACTGGGAACCACAGAGCTGGACTATACCCAGAGGGTCCCACTCTAAGTCCTCCAGGCTTGATTCCTCCAGGGCTGGTGGCTTCTGGAGTATCAGGTGTAGGGTGAATGGCAGCCAGTGAGTTAGAGCCAGGGCTGGCAGTGACCTGTGTGCCCAGCACAGTCCTGGTGGCAACCACCAGGAGATAACAGTTAGGTAGTGGTCTAGACGACCACCATCAGCCTTGCGGTGAGCACAGGTGTGGAGTCCAGTTGAAGTAAGATGTACACTGGCAAGGGGTCAAGCAGTGCAGTAGACCTCACCTTACAGGACTCCACTGCACCCCTCCCCCATCAACCTCCTCTTGGGGGGTCCTGGAAACATCAGCGAGGGCCATGGGGAGGGGGTGTCAACTTTTCAGAGTCGGGGTCCCAGACCAGGGCTGCGCAAATGGAAGCTGGCAAGATGGCTGCAGCCAAGCAGACAGGAACCGAAGAGGTGGTGATGGCCGTGGGAGAGCTGGCAGAAGCCAACGAGGTGGCAGGTGAGCAGGCAGGAGCCATCTGGGTGATGGCCGTGGGCGAGTGGGCAGGAGCCGTCTGGGTGGCAGCTGCAGGCTAGCAGACAGGGGCTGACGATGATCTGGCTATAGAGAGGTTAGGAGCTGCTGGGGCGATAGCCAAAGACAGGTAGGTGGAAGCCGTGTAGGCAGCCACAGGTGGGTCACAGGCAATGAGGTGGGTGCCGATGGGGCCTCAGGGAATGACGAGGTAGGCTTGGATGGGGCCTCAGGGAGCGACGAGGCGGGCTCTGACTGGGTCTCAGGGAGCAATGAGGCAGTTTGGGACAAAGGAGCCAGGATACCTGGAGACACTCGGGGCTGAACTGGGACACCTGGTGACACTCGGGGCTGACCTGGGACACCTGCTGACACTTGGGGCTGACCTGGGACACCTGCTGACACTCGGGGCTGACCTGGGACACCTGTTGACACTCGGGACTGACCTGGGACACCTGTTGACACTCCGGACTGACCAGGGACACCTGGTGTCACTCGGGGCTGACCTGGGACACCTGGTGACACTCGGGGCTGACCTGGGACACCTGTTGATACTCGGGACTGACCTGGGACACCTGGTGTCACTCGGGGCTGACTTGGGACACCTGGCGACACTCTAGGCTGAGTCAAAACACCTGGCGACACTCGTGACTGACCTGGGACACCTGGCAACACTCAGGACTGAGCAGGGGACCTCTAGCAGTCAGTAAGGCACAGCAAGGACCTCTGGCGGCAAGCAGAGCACATCAGGGACCTTTAGCAGCAAGCAGGACAGAACTGGTACATCCAGAGACTGGCAGGACAGAATTGGAACATCTGGAAATGGGCAGGATTGGCAAGACAGAACTGGGGAATCCAGAGACAGGCAGGACAGAACTGGGGTACCTGGGCCAGGCGTGGATGCAGCAGCCTCTCCAGGGACAGGCAAAGGATGCATCTGCATTGAGGTCCATCAGCCATTTAGTCCTCCATCTCCTCTGCGGGGGTTGACCAAAGGCCTAGCTGGTAACACGGTGGAGGGCTTACCGAAGAATTTGGGCAACACGAGCTTGGCAGGCAGAAGAGGAGCAGTGGAGGAATGCGATTCATGCGACGGCTCATCAGTCGGCAGTGGGTCAACTGGTGAAGTTCTCCCTTTCACCCGCTGGTGCCCCCAGTCCCATCCAATCGCCTCTGGTGATTCCTGAAGTCGGAGACCTCCAAGAAGCTCTTTTAGCAATCCAGGGAGAGTGCAATCCAGAACGGGGGCAGTCGTTAGCAAGGGAGTGATTATAGGTGCTAGGCCAGTACCGCCGTCAGTCACAGATTTAAGTATCCTTGGGAATCAACCGGGGTGCAAAGGTAAATTATTCCTTTGGTCAGACTGAAGAACAGTTGTTCCGTTATCTGTCAGGTTTGGCCATTCTGTCACGACCCAATGGCATGCTGTAATGCAAAACCCCTTCATAGGGAGCTTTATTACGGGACACAAGCCAGGAGTACAAACAGAGATATTTGATAATGGCGGAATAGGGAACACAGGACTGAGAGACGCTAATATACCTGACTAACAAAGGAACAGACACAAGGCAACTGTGAGTGATTAACAGAAGGGCACGAACGAGTGGTAAGACTAACAAGCCCCGAGCGTGGCTCGAAAACTAGGGGGGAAACGCAGGGATCAGACAGGCAGGGTAGGCTGGGCGTGACACAGTGGATTTCCTCCAGATGATTGAGCACTGAAGACTCGCAGTACTTAGTATTTTGTCAACCACAATTAAGGGGTCTCTGCGGGTATCATTTCAGCATGTTGCAAACAATCAAAATCTTTAAATTCATATATTTCTCTTTGTTCACCTTGAGGAAAAAACAGTTGAGTCGCTATTTGCTTGGCCTTTCATTATGGGGCAGTCTGCAGACGGGATCTCTTTTAAATAATATAGTGTAAACAGTAAAGCTAGCCTCTGTGAGAATGAATTTCAAAGAAACTCTGAGAGGCTATTCAAGAAGAAGAGGAGAAGACAAAGGTTAACCCAGTACTTTTGATAGCTGGCAGTGCTGTTTTTAGGATAGTTAGGAGTGATGCTTTAGAACCAGTAAGCAGTATTAGCGCCTTTATGAAAAAGGTTGCAGGGAAGGGGGTAAAGTATTCCTGAGGACAGGTGCTGACTGTATCTGAATATTATTTCTTTTTGTTCCATTATGTATTTACATAATTTGTGATCAAGGAAGTAGCTTAATATGATGATAAAGGCTTTATGATATTTCTATACAATATGACCAAATCTCTGCATGTACAGCACAAATAAGTCACTTTATCCAGTGCTGATTCAGGAAAAAAATGACTTCCTTAATGACTAGTGTGCTGTTCTAACAGTTCTGGCAATTTCACCTATAAATCTTTTCACCCCTGAAAAGTAAGGCATTGCAAGGCCTGACCTTTCATATGGTTTCTATGGTTACAGGAAATGGGGGAAGAATTTCAAGTGTGTCCAATAAGCTCTGCTTTGATATCTCTGGGGTAGGGTAGCTGAGTGCTGTGCAATTAAATCAAAAATATATTTTAGCTAAACCCACGGGAGAATTTGAAAAATTATTAATCAAGGCATTACTACCACCCTGTGACACACTCATTTAATGTTATTAAATGATTTAAAGTAAAGCTGATTGCATAACTGAATGCTTCTGTTTAAATTTGTGGCGGATAGGCGCCACTGTGGGCTCTGATAATTAGTTAATTGTTTGTATATGATCAACATATACTGTACCAACAGTGAAAAAGTGAGAATAAATCTATCTGGTGGTCTTGTTAAAAAACATTAAAAAATAAATAAATAAATTGATGTTGTATGCAAAATAAATATAAGGAAGAAGAAAAGTGAGCTACTATATGATCTTTCTGTCATTTGCACCTTCAGGCAATTTTCTGTCAGGAGCTTCTGGAGACAGACTTATTTATTTATTTATTTTATTTATTTATTATTAATCTATGATAAAAGTATACAGAACAGCCATTCTTGTGAGTTAAGTATAAAAGACTTTGGGGAACGTATTGACTGACTAAATGAGAGGGAATATAAGAAGCTTTATTTCTGAGGACATGAATGACCCCAGTATAACTTCTGAGACACTGTCATCATTTGAACATTTCAAACTGGATTTGAGGAAGCACTTCTTTACACAGCGTGTAGTTAGAGTGCGGAATAGTCTTCCTGATAGCGTAGTGCAAGCTAAATCCTTGGGTTCCTTTAAATCAGAGCTAGATAAAATTTTAACATCTCTGAGCTATTAGTTAAGTTCTCCCCAAACGAGCTTGATGGGCCGAATGGCCTCCTCTCATTTGTACATTTCTTAT
>JAODKL010000002.1:20807838-20820908 GCA_026780765.1 Petrocephalus schoutedeni | reverse complement strand
CTCTGAGCTATTAGTTAAGTTCTCCCCAAACGAGCTTGATGGGCCGAATGGCCTCCTCTCATTTGTACATTTCTTATGTTCTTATGTTCTTATAAAATCCTGGAGCAGGTGACTTAAAAAAAAACCTCACAAACTGTGCAATTAAACAGGCTGGCAAGTACCTTGGGGAAAAAATATGTCTCCAGTGTTTACAGCAAAAAAAGTTTAGCCAAGGTCTATTAAAACCCTTCAGAGTGAGTCTTTCCACTGGGGCGAGGGTTCCGTCTTACCACATGATAATTATTTATGACACCTGGAGCAAAGCAGCGCACTGCACTGGAAATTAAATGAATGATTAGTGGGGTTTCCGCTTTTGCCCCCAAGTTTTGTTCCACTGCTGAAAATGCCTTGCATCTAAAGTGAAGAAGAATCCTACGGTAATTACTCTCAATAGTTGCCATTGTAATAGATTATATGTCACTTTATACCTTAGATTAATTACGATGACAGAGCAGAGTGATAACATTTTATTAACAAGTTATTGGATTTGCGAAAAGTCCACAGAATTGTGAGAGTTAATTCTGATATGTAGATTAAAAAATATACTATTATGTGTTTAAAAAAGAGGTTCTGCAGAATTTTGGGGAAAATTCCCTATACCTGTCCTTTTGTGTAATATAATCAATATCGGCAACATTTTGCATTCATTAATACTGATATTGATATATTGATTTATATTTTCTTATGAATTATTATGCATGATTACCGGTATGTGTAGGTTATTATGCATCGGCAGCAATTTTTCTAAGTGTTTTTAGTTTGATTTTTTTGTAATGTCCGCTGAAAGCGTCCTGCATACTCTGCACCTCTGATTTTCCCAGCTGCTCGCATTCCTAAACCTGTCGGAAAAGCACTCCGGAACAAGAGCTTCTAAATGCAACTGCAATTTGGAAATATGGAAATCAGACACCTTTGATATGTAAAAACATTGCGTATCCATTTCATGGCATACCCTGCTTACAGAATGTCTTACTGACTGATGACCCTATGGCAGCACAGGTTAGGTAACTGACGATATTAGTTAGTTATTTTTTCTATTCTAACCAGCGTCTGCTATGGGTCATGCATCTAAATAAAACCCCACAGCTAATCAGTATTCACAGCAGAGCACCATTCGTGGCAGTTTTATGAAAGTTTCAAAGGGCTTGGAAGCGACTCCATTGTCTAAGACCTTGTGTTGTCCTTTGAAGAAGGCGATACTGAGAAGCAGAGAGCGCCTTCCTCAAACAGCAATGCACAGCTGGAGATTGCCCTTCCCACCACGGTGCGGCTTTATTAATTGAGTGACTGTTTTCGTTCCTGTTGTAATCAAACATGCTTTAGATACGGATACCTTCTTATCTGGCGTCCCACTACAAATTAGTCCCCATCTGATAAATTAATGAACTGAGCCAGCTCCGCTGTGTCGCCGAGTATGAATTCACAGTGGAGAACAGGCCTCATAATCCCGCCACAAATATAAGCCTTGGGGAAATTCATTGAGACTCCAAGGCTTAACTTCAGAAAGAGGTATTTGTCAAAAGCTGCGAGAGGGAGTGGCAGTGTACAGTATACAATACTGGGGGCGAGAGGAACGTTGCCTTTCAGGCCCCGTAGCTCCGCTGTTTCATTTGCAGGCCATAATCTGCTGAGTAATTTTAACAATAGAATGCTGTAATATTGGATTTTTTCGGACCTGTCTATTGCAATGATCGTCAAGGCTGTTACTGCGCCATGAAGCCCTTTATTTGGTCTCTTGTCCTGGGGGGTGGGGGGACGGTTCTTTGCGAAGTACATAACTGTGGACTGCTGAAACCCAACAGTTTTTCACCCACACACAGAACAAGAAAAAGGAAAGGACTTCATGTACCCTTCATGTAAAACAATACGAAATTTCTACTTTTTTGCTACGTAATATTTTAAAACGAGGAGAAATCCTCTGCAGGCCTTGCAGTTTACGATTATTTGTATAAATCTGAGTGAATACCCTCTCACTGGGGGAAACATTTTTGGGTCCATGGAGCTGAGCGACTAGTGTAGTAAGAAGAATGTGTTTTGTATTCCATCAATATCAAGAAAAGGATATTTAATTTCAACAATTACTGCACTGACAATTTATAATTGCATTTTAACAGATGTCAGCCAATTAAGAATTATCTGGGCAAATCTTATTACAGCTGTGTCAATAGTCCTTAGCACCATAAAAGTAAAGCCAAGAAAACATATGACAATTCAAATTTAATACCACAGAACCCAAGACACAAGGTGTCATATACAATCAAGACAGGAGAAGCTAATTACATAATCAGTTATTCAAAGGCAACGGTCACTGGAGAAATCAGTTAGAATATACACTCTAATAAATGGCATTATTTTACTCATGATCATATTTCTAACGGCAATATAAAACAAAGCAAAATAATGGGGGGGCAGAATAAATGAGGAGAATGCCAGATTTGCTTTCATTCTAATTTACTTTATTATAAAGTTATTGATGATGTGTGTGACTGTATCTCATACTTAAAAGGAAGCAAGGGCATTTAGGTATGGATTACTGGGAGAGTACCATGTGTGTTTAGGAAGGTGTGGGGGGAGGCAATGCTGAAACCAAACCAAACCTACGACCTTGAATGGAAGTCATCTCCAAGCCGTCCCTTCTATAGATTTAATGAAAGACCCTGTGATGGCAAACATTCCTTTCTAGTAGATAAAATGAATTTCTCTCTTTTAAGGACAGAACATTCTTTTGTCAGGTGTCAAATGTCCCGTATGAATATTTTACAAATGAAGATGACAGAGGGCTTGCGATGTCCTGTAAAATTACAAGCGTAACAGTTGGTTCTGCAGTTAATAGTTTTAGACTCATATATAACCATGGTAGCCCTGAGCATCCTGGTAAAATGATTGCTGGGTGATTTGTTATACTGGAGGTGGACCTGGCAGGCTATGCGCAGTCTCTAAGCACATGTCCACCTTCCGAGGCGAGCTCAAAGCCTGCTACTTCGTTGTCTCTCAAAACGGGCCCATTTCTCAAAAGCATAGCGTGACATTTGCCAGCCAAAAATATACAAAGTGAGTCGCGTGATTCATTGTAGTCTCAAGTCTAATTCAAATAATAAATCACATGGAAACGCATATATTTTTATACATTCAAAGAAATTGGTTTGTAATGAAAAAAACCTTTAGGACATACGGTGCCCTGTTTTTTTTAAATGAGTTTGACTATGCCAGGAGATGTGATAAATGGCTAAATTGTATTTAAAATTAATAAGGATTTTGAAGTGTTTTAACACACATGGAAAGTATGTATCACAGGGCTTCCAAACCTGCTTTCACAAGGCTAAAACACAAATGAGTGCCCAATAATCTGTATGTTTTTTTCTCTCTTTTTAGATATGTTCCTTTTCTTGTCCATTATTTTTCTTAAATATATGTTTTAAATTATGAACGTAATGAGTGACTGGCAACTTAAAAAAAAAAACAAATTAACAGCCTGATTAACTGGCTCAATTAAATTTTCAAAGCAGTTCTGTCACAATCCTTGTAAGAATAGGACAGTTTTATGAATGCGAAAAAATCACTGGCTAGAATTTGGAGAGAGAACAAAGTGATGCTTAATTTCCAGTAGTTACAAATTAGCAGCAGACCGAGGCGCACCGCGCATGCAGAAGGCAGATAAAATTGTTATTGGCAACTGGTCCCCACATGGCCAAAGCACTGCTCAGTAATCCGCCTGTTGTCGGGACACTATTCTATTAGTCTCAGAGGACCCCCATGACTTTTTGGTATAGTCCAGACTTGCTTTAGTGCAGATAACACTCATTTGATTCACACCCGTGTGTATTTGATTTGAATTGTGGCAAATGGGCCACAATTATGACTGGAAAGGGCCCTTTTTTCATAGTGGCCCAAGTTCAGGTCCCGCGCTTTCATTAGCGGTAAGTTTCTGCCCTCTCTTTCACCTCTCTGTTTACTCGATTTATAGCAGCACAAATCAAGTTTAGCTAATTATTCATGTTCCTTTCAGAACCAGTTGCATAACTTATTGAGTACTATTAGGTTTATTCACGATTACCACAAGTTCATTTTTGTTTTGCTCTGACCCACAACACAAAGCAGAATATGTATATTAAAAATACATTGTATAAAATACTAGGATACCTTATTTACACCTCTGTACTTGTGAAAAAATATTTGTAAATGTCATAGAAGAAATACAGTCTGGACTTATGAATAAAACACATTTTTATTCAGCTAAATTAATAGCACATTGTGGTTTTAATAAACATACAATGGCAAAAGTTAAATTACCATATCAAGGTCTAACTTTGAATCAGGTCAATTCACGAATATTCTTTAAGATAGTTCCAGTTTTTAGCAATTCAATTACTCCATGCTAGTTTTCTTGTGCTAGAAGGTCCTGGCAGAGAAGATGTTTGGCTAATATGCTTTGATACTTTATGAAAAAGCCCTTGGTACATAGTCACCAAATAACTGCCAAACAACAAAGACGAGCCATGACATTTTGCAGACTTGAGATTCTTTTCAACATAAGCTTTATCCGTCTAATACCCACAGTGGTGTTCATGTCCAAAAACTCAGAATTGTTCCAAAAAAGTTTAGTTTTGAAAATTAAATACTGCTTAGGTTGTCTAATTCTCATCAAACAATAGTGATTTTTCATTGGCAGTTTTATGTGTGTGTGTGTGTGTGTGTGTGTGTATACTCTTACAAACATACATACATACATACAATACCAGTCAAATGTTTGGATATACCTACCCAATGAAAGGCTTATTTGTACTAATTTCTACATTCTACATTAATTATAAAGACATCAAGACTGGTTGCTGGTTCAAATCACTCAGTCAGCAGAGTAATCCCACCATTGGGCCCTTGAGCAAGGCCCCTAACCCTAATTGCTCCAGGGACTGACCAGTCTTACCTTCATCCACTTAAACACCCATGTCACTCACTAATAAGTGTGTGTGAGCGTCCTTTTCAAGTGTCCCCAGCATTTTTGCAGCAAACTCATAATAAACTCTCAGTGAAGTTCCCTAGGGTAGGACACCATTAACACAGGCAGAATCAACAGAAAAATCACAGATGCAGTATCTCCGAGGAAACATTAAACCTGAAATGGCACAAAATTATTTAGAGAAAAAAATCATCAAATGTAGTCTTAATGGATAAAAAAGACAAGTATTACAACATTGCGATTTATGGGCTTATAGTGCCAGGTCATTTTCTCAACTAAGTGACAATACTGCTTTCAAAGACAAACTGATTAATGGAGGCACAATTTGATAAATATGTATATAATTAAAATGAAAAAGTAATAAATGACCGCCCGAATTTGATAAAGAATTATTCTGAAATCCAATAATCATGGCGGTGGTGAATTATTTACTGTCTAAACTTTGCAGTATTTGACAGGCAATAGCTTTGGAGTTGATAGCATATATGACAGTAATTCATAGCAGTCTTCTGCAATCAGCCCAAGGCAAGCTAATCACTACAGCTTCTGTCCAAACCCACTACAATCTGAGAAGAAAGTAATAGGTAATGTACTCCGATGAGAGTTTTATTATTCAACATGTGATTCTGAGAAATATCAATAGCTTGGAAAATAAAACAATTTGTGACTTTGGGAAGGAGGGAACTCTAAGGATGAGTCAGATCAATATATTTAATCATGCAAAGCCATTTGTAATCCGAGAATGTGAAGCCGGAGGAATCGCATATATGCTGTTAATGCATTAAATACAGCACAGTGACTGATGATGGGATGCGGTGGTAACCTTGCTCCCAAATCCAGCGAGAGTACACAAGTGGTACACAGAGAAAATCTAAACGTGGTTATGCTCCTGATAGTGCAAATCTATTTTCATAGGCCATGTACAATCCATAATTTCCCCCTGTGTGTATTTTTTATTTTACATCACAGGCACCTCTGCTTTTAAAAGAAGGTAGCAGCAACCGCAAATGAAGTTTGAAAAATACATTAAAGACATAAGGGCTGGACCGAGAGGAATTAAGTAGCGATTTTCTAATGAGAATTTAATATATTTTACACCAGGGGTAGGCAACCCTGATTTTAGAGTGCTGATAACCAGCAGGGTTTCAATCCTACCTGATGAGTTACTATCTGCCTGAGATCAGGTGTGGTTCATCAGAGACCAGGTAGGGTGGAAAACCTGCTGGACGCAGGCACTCCTGGATCAAATTTGCCTACCCCTGTTTTGTACTCTTGGCATAAGTCATTTTAAAACGACAGCTGCTGCAGAAATGTTGTTGATGTCTTGCAGTCTTCAGACCTTGCTCTCAGTGTCACTCTGCGCGTTGACTTGGTTTCTTCAACCTGCGTTCTGTTCCTCGACGACTAATAAACCATTCATACACCTTTCAGCTGTTCGGCCAAAATGTAGATGCTTGTCTTTAGTCTGTGGAAGGAAACTCGACTACTGAGAGGAGATCCCTGCTGCCTGCGGCGAACATGCAAGCTCCACGCACACAAGGGGGGGTGGGAAGAATACCTGTAGTGTGAGGCGACAACGTCTCTTTGCCACCCGACTGATGAGACAATAGAGACATATAATATCACAGACTGACTAATTAATGTAGTACTGTGCAAAAGACTTTTACATACCAGTCCTATGCATCCATGCATGTTTTTTACTCAACCACCACCCCACCTTATTTAGCTAATCAATGTCTCTTTTATTATTTATCTAATTAAGTTGTTTAATTAATTGTGCTGGTACTGACATGTAACAGAGATGTTTGAGAACCCAGGTGCTGTTCATCTAGCTATCTAAGAAGAACAATCTGTAAGTGTTTGGAGAACAGAAGCAATTCTACTTTTTAATTGTTTATTGTATTGTTTTATTGTTTATTGTTAGTGCCAATTAGCATGTTCTAATGTTAAATTCAGTTTTTTTTCTGTGCAAATATACACTTTCTACCCAGATAAATAACTGTAAACAGCCTCTTTTTTGAATCTATCAGGAATCAGGAATCTTTTTTTTTAATTTCATCGCAATGTTATGGAAACAATACTGATCACTGGAATAATACAAAAAAACACTATTTTATTAGTAACAGTTAATAAGCTTTTATTGTGTATAATAGCAGAACAAAATACCATAACAATTAAATTGTTCTTTAACAAGTCAAATGCTATAATACAGACAGAATTATTATATAGACCATTATAATATTTCATTTCCATTTCATTTAGTGTTTAACTGTCCATTCATCCTGGGAAGATGTCAGCATGGACCACAAAGTGTATGCGGGGCATAAAGTCACGTCCAACTTGTCTCACCTTTTGTTTTAAAATCCATGGACATAATTCAGGTTTTAATGAACAAAGTCGCATGAGTTTGCCAGTAGTTGTTTCTAGGTAAGTTTTTACTCATTACCATTCATCACTGCATTCTTAATGATGCTCTAAAAGTTACTTGCCCCCCCCCCCCCGATTCTGCTGTGCATGGATGGATGGCACAAGGACTTATTAAATTGGCTTAAGACTGCATTTGCTTTTATTTGAAAAGTGAGAAGCATCTTCTGTGGTTAACCTTATGTTTCCATTGTGCAATTTTTCTTTATTTCTGGCTTCATGCACCAGTGCAGAATTAATTCCCATGGACCACTTTTTAATAATCATGTGGCAGTGGCCATTACCGGCTGCGGACCCATTGCCGCACGCGCCTGCAGTCAGTGGGGATTTAAGACTCACATGGTTCTGCAGCTGCGGCATGCCCACGGAATCGCGTTAATTCAGCCTCACTGTGTTTTGGCCAAGAGGAATGGGAGGTCGTCATGCCGTGATATTTAATCATCTCAGTAATACCTCCTCCCTATTGCTAAAAGTTAGCCTAAACAGATTGTTAGAGTCTGAGTTGCCGTCGCACTGAAAACCAGCTAGTGAAATGTATTAAATTAATTTCATTATACAGTATGTTTTTTCCATATGAATTAGACTCATCTATGTTTTAAATTTACAAACAATCAAACATTAATAGAATTCAAGAAACAAAATTGTAAAGTCATAAAGACAGACTACATAGGTCCAGAAAGTAAAAATCCTGACCAAGATTTTGTTTCAACCAACCAGCTGAGTGACTCCTTATACTCAACTGGGGCGCGTTTCCCAACTTGCATAGTTGGATTCATTCAGTTGCATGGGTCCAGCTATGTAAGTTGCTAACACAGTTACTGTAGCAACTATGCTTTCGGGAAACGCACTCCTGGTTGGCTGAAACCAGATCTTGGTCTGGATTTTTACTTTCTGGACCTGAACTTTCAACCTCTGCAGGTTATACATCTTGCCACGCATAATCATTCAATTCATAACCTTTGCCACAGTTATGAAAAGTAAACTCTACACAAACAGCACAAGAACTGCTGGCTACTGAAGTCTGAATGTTTTAAATTTACTGTTAACAGAAGAATGTGTGGGGGCCCAGAAGCAGGCTGATTGGGTCGCATTCGGAGCCTATCCCGGTGATAAATGGATTTCAGTAATAATGAATATTTAGTAATATATTTACAAATATTTAGTAATGTGCAAATATCTTAGGCAGTTAAGGAAAGGGCTACTTAAGGCTATTTATCTGAGTCTTAATTGTCTGTTTACTCAGAAAACAAAAAAAAAACACCAAAAAAAAATTAACATAAGATATGTATTTTTGAGAACACTTCTGTTCTTCAAAAAGTAGCTGATAGTTCTTATTGAAAAGCTAAATGATGAACCTTTTCTTAGGGGCACCCCAGCCATTCCACATATTCGTTAAATTTCACCACCAGCTCAATTAATTAACAAATTTTTATTAGATTAATGACTCAATGAGGTACTGATTAGCCAAAGAAAATGGGGTAGTGGTCCAGTGAAAAAATACATGCAATGTACCGGATGGTTGCTGCAAACACTGGGGTTTTGAAATGACTAAGCTAACACGCTATTAAAGTCATAATATCAAAGCTTTACGCTAACTTGAAGATCATTCAAGTATTGTTTTATTTGGCTGCCTAATAGTTCAAGTATGCATATGGCTGGCTCAGTGGAAACCACCAGAGCCTTCTGCCCCCAAGACTCACTTTTTGATTCATGACTTGTTTCGTGTGCATGTTCTCCTCCAGTTGTGTGGGTTTCCTCTGGCTACTCAATGTATCTCCTGTGGTACAAAAACATGTCCTGTACTATACAGACTGTAAACAGTATGGACATATATATCATAAAAGCATAGGCTGGCCAAGAACAGTTCACAAAAGGAAAAGAAGACAAGCAGCTACTATAATCATATAAAGACTGAAAGGATTTCCACAGCAATAAGCTCAACCCTCTGAAGAAGTTTCGTTTTTAAATATTTTCCCATAATTCCTCAAATTCTCCAGTTTTAGATTATTGGATTAGAACCCAACAGTCCACAGAAAAATTTCACGGAACTGCTGAGTTCTGTCTTTCAACTTTAATAAGCAGGGCAGTAATTCAAAGTCAAAGTCAGAGAAAAAATGCCTTTTATTCAGAATCAGAAAGTAAGCAACCAAAGTGAATGCCTTATGCCACAAATTAACTAGCCCCTGCTGCTGCAGTGGTGGATGAGAGCTTACACTGCTTCATCTACACTCTCCTTGTGTCCCATAATTTGCCGTTGGCTGGATCAATACACAAAAATTGAACTTTAGTTGCAGAAAGTGCTTCATTTTTTTTTCTCAGCCAAATGCGCCCCAGACCAAGACTCTCTGTTTTTCCAGAAACACTCCATCCTCTCTCTCAGATCGCCACTGGACAAATGGCATGAATTAGTCCATTCTGGCTGGCGCGTCGCTTCACATCGCCCACGGACTGACGGCCGGCGCTTCTGTCAAGAGACCAGGCAACGAAAAGACGAGACGCGTCACTGTCTATCCAGCTGCATCCCAGAATCAGCCCTGGCAAGGCCGACATCATTCATTCTCAGAAATGAATGCCTCTCATCTGCATCGGAACCAGTTATCAGTATTTATTAATCAAGCCTTGGATCTCTTTTCACTGGAAAGCTGAGCAGCGAGTCATTGATTGGGGCAGCGTCAGTTCTCATGTCAGTGGGCGTCTGCAGAGATCCCCTCTGAAGCAGAATGGTATCAGTCAGGAGACCCGCTGAATAAAGGCCCTTGATCCTCAGCTGCTGACAGGGGAGGGGAGACAAGGGCAGTGCACAGCATCTGAAAGACCTCCTTTCCCAACTAGGCGCTTCCCCTAGAAACTTACATATTTTGTCCTAGATAAATTATGACCGGAAATAATTTTAGGTACATGAGAGCTTTATTTCCCCGCAGTTAGGCTGTAACTGTGGCACAGATACCCCAGAGCTCCAGATGCCAGGATGTTACCTGGACATCCATCAGCCTCTCCCAACACGGTGCAGCATTGGTAATTCAATTCCTCCTCCATAACAGCTGAAGATACAGCTCTATAGTTCAGCTGCAGACCCGCAGCTCCTGCCCGACCCTGCTACATCTCCATTCTGCTCAGCTCCCCCTCGCTGTCTAACCAAACCCTTTCACGCTGCTTGCCTGACTTTCTTATAGCCCAGCTATAAAAAAAAACACGCAATTCCCCCTTCACCTGACCTCTGGAAACTTAGTGGTGCCAAACCACAGGATCACAAAGCTTGTATACAGACAACAGAATTGCAATATTGCTTTAACATTAAATTTGTTGTTTAGATAAATACTCGTTTAAATTACTCGTTTTTTCTAAGCAATTTCGTTTAGAAAAAAAACGAAATTGTTACAAATAAATAAACTAAACTAACACTGGTTTTATCCATACATCTGTTAATTCTGAACAGGGCTACACAGGAGTCATGAGCTTAATCCAGGAAGGATCTTACCCTGAATGTGATTCCACTTCATCACACGAATCAGACAATTAAAGCTGCATATCCAAATCTTTCAAATGCTGTTACCACCTTAATTTTAGTTAAACCAGTTATAACATAAATATTATGTATACTATATATATTATTTATCACATATCACTTTAACCCTTTTCCCGTGATAATTTCCCCATGTGAAATTTGCCTACCGTTTAATGATGCTCTGGGGTCAGATTGACCCCAAACACAGGATAGGGGTTAAGATAGTTATAGAACAGACTTAAGGGAAGAAGACAGGCTGTAATATGCAGGGACGGAATTAGGTAGATAAAAGTTTCACTGAGTTTTTTTTTTCTTTAAGGATTTATGTGAATCACTTGGAAGACAAATGACAATTAAGGTAAACAGTTTAGCTAACAGTACGGGATCGCAGTGTGCATCCCATCCCATTACTCATAAAATGTTTATGCTCTTAGAGGATAATTTCCATTCCTAATCAGCTTTTGCTGCGTGGGTGCCCTGGGGTTATAATGACACAAGCTCGAGATTCTATAAATTGCATCACCCATCGTAGTAACAGCTGTAATAGTTCTGAGACTTTCCTTCATAAGCATTTCTATTAAATACCAAATAAATATGTCAGTGATGACTGGAGGTGGGCTTTCAATGCTGTGATTGAAAAAATTAATATTTCATGAAAAATAATATGCCACATTATGTTATGAAAATATGAAATTGTCTCTCTTATCCTTATTCTATTAACGAGAAAATTCTGCAAAAAATGTTGCATGATAAAAATCAAACAGATCAGGAATGGTAACTGCCATTTGCCTGAGTTTATTAAATGATTATTCAGGTTACCTTTACATCTTTCACATGGTGTCATATTTCTGAGTATATTTCTCAAGCTTGTGTGCAGTTAAATATTGTAGCTGCCAGTGTTGAAGTACTCGAGTCCAGTCTTGGTTTCAACATCACTTTTTCACTTACTCAGTCACATCTCCAAATTGAAAACATTTTTACTCTGTCTCGAATGGGTCTCGGAATACAGTGTGTATGGTTCACACTCATAATTGTAGAGCAAAGCATAATGTTGTTTTTTTCCACCACAGTGGATATAAAATTTACACAATACAAAAGTGTGAAACTTCTATGAAGTGTTAATAAGAAACGTTGTTTGATTGTTTGATCACATCACAGAAACAAAAGCAATTCTGAACAATCATAGGATGGTTTTTTAGGAAGTGACACCTTATACACAACAAATATACAGCAAGGTCACATACTGCATTTTTTGTAAAGGTGTGGTTACATCAACACAAAAAAACATTCATGTCTCTTTCACTTCCATTATAGCTGTGCTATGTAAAAATCAGAATCCTTATTTTTGGTAGTGGAGCGATTTTGAGAAGTGTTTTTGTGTCAAGTTCATCTTAATTGAACTTTGACCTGCGAATTTGTGTAGCTCAACCAATCAGTGGTGTGGGTGGGGTTGACCTTGGCACTACCCGATCCGTACCCCCTGCCTGATTTGTACCTCGAGTATGCGTGTACCACATTACATTTACTGGCAATGCCAAGTTCGTTCATACTGCCACTTTACAATAAACCATATTGTCTTTATGGGAAGCTATAGCAGTCGCTTTATCGCATAGCGACAACTGGTGTTAATGATTTTGCTGACTGAAAAACATCTGCTTTTGCTTTTAATTTTAAGTGTTCACTTAAGTGATCACTCTTTGGCTGATATCAGAACTCACTCTGGTCATCTATGTCCAGTGTTCGGATGAACTACCTAAATACCTAATGTATCTGAAATATCAGTTTATATTTCAAAAAGTTAAAATTGGTGGTATCCAGAAACATGGTATTCTAATACACAAAATAATTAAAATTCTATAGAAAGACAATCTGTTGGATAATTTTTTACTTTTGGTTGGTCATGTGAGTGGATGTTGCAACCAATGACACGAGTCCTTCGTACCATGATTTAAATGTACTCTAAATGCATTCTGACAATCAAAAATCTTTTGCTTTATTGCAACACCTGCTACACAAGAGTCAGACAATATGGCAACTCATATCATCTGCCCCATAATGCACTGCAGCATGACATCACATTGCCAAATTCTATTGCTATACTAGCCTATTTCATTACATGCATAATATTATACTCGTAAAGAGATG
>JAODKL010000002.1:20795294-20807738 GCA_026780765.1 Petrocephalus schoutedeni | reverse complement strand
ACAAATGGAATGGACTGTAACTGAAACATAGTTTTAATAAATCATGCAAAAAAAGAAACTTTTTTTCAAGGGTCATAACACAAGTAATAGGCGGTCAGTATGATTAGTTGCTGGGTTTTTTCATCTGATTGCCTCACTTACCATCAGCCATGTTGTGGCTAGTCGCTCAACGATGGCACCCACGAAGTACATGAAGCAACACAACAAGGTAGCCAGCTATCCACGTTGGTCGTAATGGGCTAGGTGGAAAAGTGCCTCAGAAATGGTATGAACACATGCCTGAAACTGTGACACAGGTGTCATGTGGGAAATGGCAGTGATGACTGGTCGAAATAGATTTAACATTTTATATACTTAATAGTTATTAACAATAAATCAATTGATAATATTGACAGAGTTGATTGATTAATGAATGAATTTAGCAATTAATTTCAAGGGGAACAACCAATGGTATTGTGAAACATCTAGTGAATTTTTTCTTTTAATTGTTGTTATTGGTATTCCACATAACGATGCCATTTAAGTGTTTAGTTGAACCACACAGTCAATCAGACTCTGTGTGACCCATTCAATCAACATTCATTCAATCAAATTCAATGAAGTCTAATTTATAAAGAACTCAGCTGAACCAGAAACCAGCACATTTGGTGGGTAATATGTACATGTGGATTACTTTTCATTTTCATCAGGGTAAAACACAGTTTAGTTGATGATTATGGGTCTGTTCAATGGGTCTATTTATCAAAACAAACTTCGCCATGCTTCCTTATGTAAAGTTCTAAAAACTTTACGCTTTATTACGCATCAGGAATCATGGTTATTAGAGTAATTTGACAGTCATACATAATAAGGGAAATTTCCATACAGTAATTGAAAGACATATTTGAAATTCACTACACTGAACTGCTCTAAAATAAATACTCTTCCGTAATTGCTGTGTTATTTTATTATTCAATAAATTTGAATTGAGAAGGAAAATGTTTACAGTGGGTCTCTTTCTGCCTTGTGATGAAAAATCTGCAATGCACCAAAATCAGTTCTGAATTTAGATCCGTCTCTATTGCAGACTAGACAATGCTTCAATTGTGTACATGTGCCTAACATCATTCTTCCACTGCAAAAAGTCATATTGCTGTTAAAATCTTCAGGTTCAGTCTAGCTGCACATTTTCATTGCTGCCTATTAATTAGTTACCCAGTGTTTGCTGTGATAAAGTCAGCTTGTCCATTTTGCTGCTGTTCAGAATTACCAGTCTCAGTTATGCCCAAACATGTGAGAGTCACTAGCATCCTTGAAACCCATACAGATCTAATAGACAATAGAGTTGTATCATAGAACTGGAACTGACATGAACATCACACCAGGTCAAATGCAGAGTCCTTTATATTGCACAGACACAAAAGGGACCATATCAAGCTAAGGGATGATGTTTCATCATATCACAAATAGATATTTTTTATTATTAATATTATTGATTTGCATCTCATTTTATTTTGTTATCCTATAACCCACAGTTAGTCTATGACTACTATTTACGTAGAGAATGTATTCAGTGCATCTTGTATGCTGCTGGAAGTTAAACTGAAGTTATGTCCTCAATCTGAACATGGCCTTGTTCAGCACCACTCAATGAATTTTTAAACAAGGCGTTATCTAAATATATCCTAAAGAAAATGAACAGGAAAGGGCCCGACCCCCCATTGCAAATCGCTGGCGCCAAAAATGTTCTGGATGCGCAAAATACTACCCACCTCCCCAGCCCTCCCCAACTCCCACACACATGCACGCAGGCCGCAATTCTTTCAAAGAAAGATCTTAGACCAGTTGTTTTAATCAAAACAACTGTCTCAATATTCATGGTGTATCTCCTGACTTTGGGAGCGGTGAAAATTGGGCTCTGCCGCTGATTAAAGGCTGTCAGTAGCTAGATGCTTCTTTTTTCCCCACAAAGGACCAATGAACACGGCTCTTCCTGAGGAAATCACCACAGCCATGCAAAATGACATTAGTCACAGGAGCAGTTCATTATAACCTCAAATTGTATATATGGGTGCATTCAGCAGAAGTGCTGTGCTATAATTGTATGACAGTGATTATAGTTTATTTAACGGCGCATTTCAGAAAAGAGGACGAAAGAGACACTTAGCTCCTGATTAGCTATTTAAAATAAATTATTTTCCATATCATTTGTTCAAGTGTGATCACCACATTTGTTTTCGGATGTTTCATATGCATTTTATATGACCGGCCAGGGTGATTTTGGAACATGCTGAGATGATGGGATTGGTGTTTTTTTTTTGTCTTGCGAAATAGCCAAGTTGCCATACAGTCTTCTTTGTAACCTCAACTTTTGAGTGTCATTATCTGCCCCGGGCTTGAACAATATGGTATGAATAATAATGATTCAGGTCATTGCTCCTGTACATTAAAAATAAAATCCACATGATCCCACATTCTGGAAATTAGCTGCAGATTGTTATCTTATCTTGTCTCTATCTATCTATCTATGGATAGACAGTAAAGAGGCAGGCCATTTTTGTCATAGCTCAGACTCATACCTCAAATATTTACAGAAACACAGTAATAAAATAGCATTTACAATATATTTCATGACATATTCTAAACAACTACAAATAAAGCAGACACTAGGTACCAGAAAATCTCTGGTTTCCAGAAAAAGTTGTACTGGTAGTCTATTTTCTCTTGTAGTCTATTTTCTCTTGTAGTCTGTTTTCTTAATAAGTATTAATTAATTTGCATTAGTCTTCATTTGCCCATACCAACAAGCAAAACCAAAATTCCAGGAAACATGGACCCCGTTCTCTCAGTGTCAGACAGGTTTTCAAGTTTCACTCTGAAACCTGCAGTTGGGCAGACTTCCAGCTCAAAATCGCCCTTAGCTTGTCATTGTGTGCATGTGTGTGCCCGGCAATGGACTGGCATCCCATCCACGATGTCCCCTGCCTTGTGCCCTGTGCTTCCTGGGGTTGGCTCCTGGCTCACCGTGACGCCATGCAGAATAAGAGGTTCAAATTTAGATGAATGAATCCAGAGCAGTTCATATCATGAAGCTTAAAGAGACAAACGCAGCCTAAAGGTTTCTAGTTGAGTCTTGGCAGGGCCCATGTTCAGGGTTCTTAACCTGAATAGTTGAAATAAAAATGTTCAGTTATCTAAATGGGTAAAAACTAAGTAGAAAGAAAGTATTAGCAAAGCAACTAAATTTAAATTATTCATCCAGGAACTGAATGAATTTACACTAGAGTTAACCTCTGCACTTTGGAAGATTTTTGCATGGCTTCCACAACTGTGTAGCAATCACATGGACACCATGGACATTGCAGCTCTACCTTAGCAAAAACCCCACTGTCCAGCATCACATTTATATTCAATTAAAATCACTGAAATGATTTCATGGTCTCTTAGATCTCACTGCAGGTCTCTGTGCGTTTTCTGGGTTCGCTACTTAATTATTGATCCCAGGTCAATGTCAGATGTCTAGCAACATCCTTGATTAAAGTTCTGGGGACATTACTAAAATATAACCTGCCAGTGTAAAAAATATCATCTTCTGCTGAAAGAAGTTACAGTGGTAACCGGCTGCAGAGATTAGCGGTGTGTGTGCGTGTGTATTTGTGTGTGACTCCAGTTTCAAATACCCCTCACCACTCCTTATTAGGAGGATGTGTGAAATGAAAATGAGTGTTGCTTTTTACACCCATATTCCAGCAGTTGACTTCTCCACTTTGGCAGGTTGTCAAACTAAAACATTTAATACAGTAGTTAAACAGAGATAGCACACCATACAAACTTTATATGTCACGCTGTTGGTTAAGTACAAAAAAAAATCCATATTTACTGAGATCTAAGGTGAAGGAAATGACATTTCTCTGTTTTATACCGAGGTGTTTATTTATACAGGGGGGACAGCTTTTTCAGTAACTGTCATGGATTTATTTCACCACTAAAATGTATAATTCACTTGCACTTTTGTGCCTTCATAAATGGTATTTTTTCAAAATGTTGCATCCTATAAGTGTAAAAGAGCAAAAGGAACAAAAACATATTGTATAAACAATTGTGTTAACAACTGATTTGTCATTGTGCCACCAGACAGACGGTGAGAATGATACGGTAATGAATGGTAATGATATTATTTGACATTATTGTCGGCTAAATATGAAGCATCAATCTATTTAAAGGATGGCTTTCCTGAGCTTTAATTCTAGGTTTGGGGTGTACCCAAAGAGATATTCTTTGTATTGTTGCTATAGAACTCATACATCAGTAAAAAACAAACAATAGCTGGTGATACATTGAGTAATTATGCATCATGTTTAGAATCATATTTAGAATCATTTGTAAAAGTTCTTGGGAAGGAAAAACCATCCACATATTACACTGGTATACAGTGATTTTGGTGCCAGCGATGTCTGAACGGTTTTATATTAAGTTTATGGTGCTGATTAAGAATATGACTTAGGTTTTGCCAGATTGTTTAGTTTCTGAAATATTGAATTGAATATTGAAATATTGTAGCTAACAGTTAATTAATTAATGAATGCAATACTTTTGAAAAAAAAAGTTGCTTTTATAGCATTGTAGACCTAAAAATTGAAATACAAAATAATTATATGGGATATTTCATTACCTAAGACACTGCTAAAGAGTCAAAAGACAGACCAAAAGCTGTTGCATTTGTTATCACACACAAGTTGCATTGGGGGAATGCATTATTTTCATGGATGTCCATTATCTAAAAAGCTAGAACCAATTCAGCAAATGGGATTTTTTAATTCAGCACCTTCAAAATACCATAACTCCACTCAAAAAACCATTAAAAAAAATTAGACCAGTGTTATTAATCCATGTAAATCCATGTAAATATCAGTAAATTAGCCCATCCATCTGTCCATACATCAAGAGGCTTTCTCCCATTTTAGAATTCACCTCCCCCCTTGTTTATAAGATACACTTTTCTTGTTCTGGTATGATTGGGTGTAGTGAACAGGCCCTAATTTAGACATCCTAGGAGATTGCCTGAAACAGCATGACAGACCAAATAACAAATGGTGTGATCAAATAACAAACAAATAAGAATAGTGCCATTAATTTTTGGGGGATAGTGTTGTACTCATGAGGAAGGCTGTCTCAGATCCATCTTCTTAAAAAAAATTGTAGGATTGCTCTCATTTTCCAATGATTTGATTATTTTATCATCCTCTTGTAGATTTAATGATTTGTTTATTTATAATGGACTCCCTGCACAGATACAAACATACTTTTCATGTTTATTTTTGTGTTTATTACTTATTTTTTTATGGAGACATATCGTGTGTAATGATAATTAATTTGCTCAATGGACCACTTAGAAGTTTATTGTCTGGTATGTTACTTAGTTCTGATCAGAGTGCTACTCTGTCTGTATTTCTGAATTATAAAAATAATTTTGTCTGGAGGTTAACAAATGTGCCTCGTGCCCGTAGCTTCCGGGATAGGCTCCGGACCCCCCGCGACCCTGAACAGGTTAAGCGGGTTGGAAAATGGATGGATGGATGGTTAACAAATGTACAGTAAAATACAATAGTTTTCATATGTTGAATGGTGACGTGAAGTAAGCTCATTTTAGCAGCAGTATGTGAAAACTACAACAGCTGTAAGGGAAATGACCCAGGTTAGACTTCATTCTATTTATGCGCTTGCCTTCTTGCAGAAATATGAAAAAGCCCAGCGAAGATATTTGACTACTATACGACCAACTCACAGTTTGGGAATATCAAAATGCATTCCTGTATTTTTTCAGAGACAATGACTGAAATGAACAGATGTTGCTGCAGATGTTCTAACTTGAATAATACCTGGCAGATTGACTACCTGGAATAGTTACGAGTGGGTTGAATATATTACCTTTACCATAAACCAGATATTGTTGCAAGTTTGATATTCTGTGGAGTTTGCAAATTCAAATCAAAGAATGATAGTTTCCAGGTTGAATTGGGTTAATGTATAAACGCTAACATTTCGATGTTTTAAGACATGTATTCTTTACTTGGGTTAGAGAAAAATAATTGCAGATGGAGTGAGAAGCATTGTTTTTGAATCTATGTCTATTGTTTAGTTTCCCTTCCTCTGGGGAGCTGTAGAGGTACAAATTGTTCTAAACTGAAGCAATGACAACTGACAGCTGAGACAAGAAGACAGACACTTGTAAATGATGCCTTGCGGTTCACAGTCTGCCAGTAATGTGGTGCAAGCAAAACCTTGGCTTGAGCAGTAACGGTTGACTTTATTAAGGAACCGGTTATGTTGAGGGGGGTCATCGAGTTAGGGGGAGGGGAAGACATGGCCGGGAACAGATGGCATAATCGAGCGGAGGTCATGGGCCGGCAAATAGAAATGATGAGCGCCGGGGACAGCATCGCAGCAGTCGAGGCTCCTCCAGACAATGGCTCATGGTCATCAACAATAAGATCTCCATTTACCTTGTTAAATGGCCCATTCTGAGTCTGAGCGGGGACCCTCTGTATTATGTCAATGTCAGAGCTTAATGCTGAATCATACCCCGCAGACAAATCCAAGATTACACCTCAAGCGGGGATCCGCTTTCCGCTGCAAACGGCGCAACTTAATTCCCAGGAAGGTAATGACAATGATCATGGCTATGATAAGCCACGCTCTGTCATTTTACAGAGACAAATAATGCAGTAAGTATATGACTCAAGATTTAAGCTGCATGTCTATCTGGGGCGGAGGGGGTGGGAACCGTACAAAATAAGTGAATAAGAGCTGCAAGGCCAGCACTCAGATATGAAATGTTTTTGGGGTGTTTGACAAGTAGGTTGTTGAAAACCATTTGAACAAGGACAAGATCTCAATGGTATCGGGAACTGGAGTGCCATACAGGTAGCTGTGCTTGGGTGAATGTGGCTATGATTGATATGGCAGGAACCATGATAGGTTACCCAAGGGTAGATTGCCTCTTGTAGCTAAATGAGGGACTGGAGGGCAAAATCGGGAAGTTTTGATATGATTTCAACACACATCACCTTGAGTTGTGTGTCATGTATATTCAGCTTTTACTTGTTAAGTGAAGGGTTCCCACAAAAAACAGGGTCAACCACCATAATAAGGAAAAGTATTTTATTTGGGTTTGTAAGTAATTTCAGTCTGGCGTCATCAAACTAAATAGTGTCTTTAATAATACATCTTTCCATTTTTAATCAGAAGTGTGTGGGTGGGGTGATTTCCATGTTAAGTTGAGCCTACATCTGTGGGAAATTGTTCAGATGAAATTTGAGGCATGGCAATTTTCAGTGTCACTGGTTCAGGCAATTTAAATATTATTAAGAGATGATGGTGACCATGGGATTAGGTATGAGTCACATTCCTTCCATTTCCCAGGCTAGGCAGGAATATCAGCATGTTTAACCCAAAGTGACTGACCTCTAGCAGCAAATGTCTTCACCTTTCAGTCGAGTACTTGTACCAGTGAAAAAAACAGGTGACTGGAAAGGCTTCCAGTATAAGATCATTTTTCCCTACAGGATATATCTGCCCTTGTGTGGCATCAGCTAGGAGACTTTGGCTGTGCTGAGGAAGCCTAACCACAGCCATCACTGCAAAGGGGATCGTTGACGTCTCTAAGTGCTTCCGCTTGCTTGGTGTCTCCAAATGTATACATTCCTTCACCATTTATTTTCAAATTACTTTCTTGGAGAACCATGTGTAAATACCATCTGGAGTTCTTCTGTATCCACTGATGCAAGCAATGTCTTTTTTTTACTTTTATTTTTTTTTTAAATAACTCTTCTGTCTAAAATGAATTGGGTATTCTTTCCACATACAAGCAAAGTAAATCTGATGCAGTGCTGGCTTATGCTAAATTGTTATTTTATTCTGTTGTTTTAGAGCATTTGCAGTAAGTGCTTCGGAGTTAATTTTATTCAGTTTTATACGTTTACAATATTACAGTCATGCCGAGATGTCACAGTGGATTAACACAGGAGTTAATGCATACCTGCAAGGTCTTTCATTACCACAGCATAATATAGTCAGGGCAGTTCTCTTATATGTTTGGACATAATTTGAGAGATAGTGACAAGTTACTGCAGATGCAATCAGCACTGAAATAATGAATGTTGACTTTATGAAATGCTAAACACATGGGGGTCTGCGAGAATTTAATAAAGGCTTTGTGCTTGGTTCTAGGCACACTTCGCCACTAAACAGACTTTCTTCACATTTTGGCCGCAGAGTGGCAGAGTGAGTGGAGAGCTTACACTTGTGACGGGCCCTCTCCCTGCTCCGCGTATTCCAAAGTATTCCCTTGTGGGAAACCCGCTGTGCCACGGTCATCCCGCCGCACCAGCATCTGACATAAAATGCTGAATTTTCCAATTCTCTACGTGAGTGGCGGATCGGGTACTGGATCCTAAGGACTTATGCCTCCCATCATTCCCAGCCCACAGCGTGGCCGGCTGAATGAAAATGGGGTCAGCTAGTCCCACGGTCTCATGGTCCCAGGACACCAGATACGCTTCTGACAGTCAAAGGAAGGGCAAAGTGTCTGCTAAGTTGACTTAATCGCTAAATTTCCACTACGGAATGAAATGAATTTTCAACAAATTTCTAATTTCACGTAAAAAATATGCAAAATTGATACCACGCATGTCCTCCGCAGAGCCCCGTTGTGATCTCTTTGATGTACGCCTCTCGCTTCTGATAATGGCTGAAACGGAACAGCCACGCTAACTCTCGTAGCTCCTTTTATAGCTTGACTGCTGATGTTCATCTGAAAAGCTTTCGCATTCATGCAGGAATCAAAAAGCCCCAACTGCAGATCCCTGTGATAGACAGGAACTGTAATGGATCAGAAACTAAATAAGCCGCTTTTGGCAATTAAGAGTTTGATACATCCTCAGATCTCACAGCTAGGAGACGTGCGTAACAGAGGCATGCTTACTAACCTCCAGCTACGATGGGAATTATGTAGCCAACAAAGGCTTCCTAACGCTTTTATCATGCAAATAACTATTAAATGTCTAACCCTGCAGAGATACAGAGCAGATACTTTAGGATTCTGAGCACTCCATGTAAGTATTGTTTTGTTCTTCAGTCTTGAAGACTAGGACAAAATAATTACTTAAAAATTATAATTGTATACGTACTGTGCAAAAGTCTTAGGCAATTTGAGAAAATGATGTTTAAACTTATTTATTTGTGCAGTAAGTGTATATTTGCTCCAAAATATTTGTTCTCCAAAAAGATACTGATGTTTTGTCAGATAGCTAGTAGAACACTGTTTCAGTTACTCAAACCTCTCCTTAAGGACACCCCAGCCAGTCAATGTATTTCTTGAATTTCACCATCAACTTAATTAATTAGCATAATTAGTTAACTACCTTGGTGAGGGATTGATTAGCCAAACATGTTATGCTAGTGGATCAGTCAACAAACACATGGGTACACTGGATGGTTGCTGTAAATATAGGGGATACTTTTGGAGCGGTTTTGAAATGGCTAAGCTAACACAATTTGACAGACACAGAATCTTTAGTTTTTAAGCATAATTTTGTTTGGCAGCCTAAGACTATTGCACAGCACTGTATGGAAAAACAAGGCTTTTTTGAAAAGTATCCATAATACTTAGAATTGAATTGAAAACAAGTGAGGGGGGAATAGTTCATAATGAGAAGAGCATTAACACAATGTTCCAGGAATGTTTTTTTTATCCAGGGGAGGGTTAAATCATCATGTGGAGCTCTCAAATGATCTTGAGAGAGCCGCACACACAATGGCAGCAGAAGTGGCTAAGTCGCTCTTGATGTGTCGCAGGTTGAATGTGGTTTCTATATTAAGCAGCCTGAAGTGCGTGAGTTAGATAAAGGAAGAAATACCGATTGGCTGTTGAGCTGCATATAATTAGAGCAGACCAAGTGTGTGTGTGTTGTGGGGGCGGGTGGGCAGTGGCAGTCATAGAATATTAAGCTGAAAATGAGCTGAAGGCAAAAAATATTACTACTAAATTTTGTCTCAAAATGACATAGTTGCATCATTCAGTTGGATAGTAGGAAACGTTTGATACATGGTTTGTTGAAAGTCTGTTCAGAGGCTTAGAGAACGTTCCCGGAAAACGTTGACACTGTTAAAAGCAGTATCCATATCTAGAACATTCAGCCAACGGAAATGTTTAAAGTTGTTTATCTGGGTGGTAAATTTGACATTACAATGTATGTCAGTTACAAGTAACACAATCAAAAGAGAAAAAGAAACAGGAACTTCGTCTTTACTCCAAAAAGTTACTGATATTTTGTCAGCGGGCAATAAGAATAGCACTTCAGTCCCAGACCTCTCCTCAGGGGCACCTCAGCCAGTCCATATATTCATTAAATTTAATCAAAAGCTGACAATTAATTAATCTCATAAAGATAATGATTTTAAAAGTCGATGAGGAATTTATTAGTCATACAAGGTGTCCTAGTGGTCGAGTCAAAAAATACATGGGTGTTACTGCAAATGCTGGAGTAAAGGTTTTGAAGTGGTTAAGCTAACACACTTTTACTTGAATAATATAGCTGAATGAAGATCGTTTAACCCTTTTCCCGTGATAATTCCCCCATGTGAAATTTGCCTACCATTTATTGATGCTCTGGGGTCAGATTGACCCCAAACACGGGATAGGGGTTAAACATCATTTTCTTTGACTGCTGAGGATTTTTAACTGTGCCGTATAAAGAACAGAAAAAGAAGAAAGAAAGAAGAAAGACTCCAACAATTTTAGAACATTAACAGATACAGTGTTGTCACTGTCGAGTATGGGATACTCTCTTTTGTGACCATTTGTCAAAAAATGTCTTTATCGATACTAATTATCTACAGACTACTACATGCTAGTATATAAATGATTAAGTATTAAAACTGCCAAATTTGTAATTAATATTTCAATGAATATCTGCAGATTTACTACTGATTGTAGCACTAGTTAATAAAAAATGTCAAGCTTCATTTTGCAGAACAATTAGTACTAAAGATTTCTGCTAGTACAAAACATTCCTTGTTAACACTTGTGTGTACTGTTCTGTGGCACAATTAATGGTTTTGTTTATTTGCTGAAAACCTAAAAATCTTGTTACTGTTTCCACATTGAGGGAACTGTGATTAGATCTCTTCTGCTGTATAAATCACTGTTGATGTTTATCTCTCTGTATTTTTCAAAGTTTTCTCTTATTTTGTATTGCTTTATACCTCTAGGGCCATGGGTTCAATTCCTGGTCTCTCAAGCAAGCATACTAATAGACAGGCCTTCAACCTTGTATGGCACATATAGCAATGTGACAAAGAATCATCACTGTATAATAATAATAATCCATCATCCGGCCAGATATCCTGTTCATGTTCACAGTGGGAGGGTGATCCGGAGTCTGTCCCAGCCAGCACGGAGCACATGGCTGGAGCACACCCTCTATGGTTTCCCAGTCACTCATAGGGCGTATACATGCACACAGTCATGCACGCACAGTCAAGCAGTAGAAATGCCAATTGGCCTTTCAGTATCAGGAAGCCAGAGTACTGGATCATGCCACATGGGGAGAACATGCTAACTCCTGCAGAGGTGGGATCATAATTGTCATGCTATTTCTTACATTGGTTAACCAGTCAATCAATCAATCCATCCATCTTCCAACTGTTGGGTATACTTCTGGCCAACAGAATTGTATGAATTGCAATAGCAAGCTACAAATTCTGCAGAAAGACAGCTCCCATGAATACCATACTGAGCGGAACAGGCAACCCCAGTTCCTCAGCAGGGGTCCCACAACCTAAAGTGCTTACTGTGAATGACATTTAAAGCATAATGGTCACTGTGAAGGTTGTACAAAAAAAAGGAAATACCTGATTTAAATGCCGGCACTTTGCTGCCGCAATATCAGCCCATATTCCTGAGTGGTTTATTCTTAACATCTGCCCAAAATATTATACGGCGGCAAGAATATGGTGCAAATAAATGTTCTAAATATCATCACGGTATTCTGTAGGTGGGTGTGAGAGTGCATTTATCAGCCTCCTTTGTAAGCTGTTCCGAAATTAACAAAGCAAACACAGTGGCATTACTTAACGTATCATTTCATCCTAGACACTGCAGCATTCACACACATTCATACACTGTGCATATTCATATTTGTGTTTGTCCTCAATCTGAAAGCAATTTCTGCTTCATATTGGAGAGTGTGCATTGTGAATAGAAAACCTTGTCTGGTGTTATTGACTAAGGTCATGGAAGGTATATATTACACCCATGTCTTTCATGATGCTGGAATGAGCGGTTTTACTGCAGAGTGCAAATGTTTGGGCTGGAGAAGAGGGTGCACAGGTAGTGAGTGTGATTAGAATAAAGACCCTTTTTAACATCCAAAACCCATAATCTGGACTAGATTTCAATGTAAT
>JAODKL010000002.1:20781130-20795194 GCA_026780765.1 Petrocephalus schoutedeni | reverse complement strand
ATATATATATATATATTTCCCATTTCTGAAACTGCAATTTCAAGTGAGTCTATCTTAAAATGTAATGCAAAATTTTACAAAGATCAAGATTACTATAAGTATGGCTTTTTATCTCAGCCCTTCTCAAACCGTTTTGAAGCACATGAGATCTTAATGTGTTTTTACGGCACTGAATGTTGCCAGTGGGGATTGAGAAGAGTTCTTATTAATATGGCTCTCCAAGTGCATCTCATAAGGGCTCTAGCGTGAATACACTTCAGTTTCTTCCAAGAGCTATCAGCTGATATGTCATTTGTGATGTTTCATGTTCAAAATCAAATATAGTTACATTAAAATGCATTTGCTTTTTGAGTTCATATATTTCTATATTTTTGACACTGTTATTATTTAATTCAGTTTGAAGATCTTATATTAGATAACAAAACCACAGTGAACAAAATATAATTCGATAATTGCTATTTATTACTACTTAGCACAATGCCTAATGCAATAATACTACCCCTCCGGCCTTTCTGAACTGGGAATGCTTTAGCTGCTACGACTGCCAGCAGTTTCTTGTTCCTGTATGGACATTTAACTATAAGTATCTTATTCTTACATAATGCAGCATTTGGTTTTCACCTGGTATAAATAGGGACACTTTTAACTAGACATGTCAGCCTTTACAGCCAAAAACTTTTGACTAGACATTTGCTCCTAAACACTGTAATCCTATAGTCAAGAGAAAATCTGATTAAAAAAAGAAGAGGTTTTAGCTTGGACCCAGCTGTTTCTTGATTTAATGAAGGATGATGCAAGTAAATTAAACAATAGTCATTTTTATATGTGTATGCTTTAACTATATAATGTACACTGCCTGTCCAAAAAAATGATCACCACCTTGATTTAACAAAGCAATTAGGTAAGAGCTACCCATTGGATAATTATGTTTCAACTGGCAACAAGTTGTTTGACCCTCACTAATGTAGTGAGTAGCTTCTCATTTCTTAAACAACCATGTCGGAAGACACATCTTGTGGTCGTGGAAAAGACGTTAATCAGAAGGGTCAAGAAGATTGCTGAAACTACTAAAATTGGGTTATCCAACACATTATTAAAAACTGGAAGGATAATGAGGAACCATCATCTTCGCGGAAGAAATGTGGTCGGGGAAAAAATCTTGAATGATCGTGATCGGCGATCACTGAAAAGCTTTGTGAAATCAAATCGTAAAAAATCAACAGCTGAACTCATGGCTGTGTTCAACGGTGACAGTAAGAGCATTTCCACGCGCACAATATGAAGGGATTGGGACTAAACAGCTATGTAGCCTTAGAGAACCACTGATCAGCGAGGCTAATCCGAAAAAAAGGCTTCAATTTGCTAGGGAGTATAAAGATTGGACTCTGGAGCAATGGAAGAAGGTCATGTAGTCTGATGAGTCCAGATTTACCCTGTTCCAGAGTGATGGGTGCATCAGGTTAAGAAGAGAGGTGCATGAAGTGATGCAGCCATCATGCATAGTTCCTACCATACAAGCCTGTGGGGGCAGCGCTATGATCTGGGATTGGTGCAGTTGGTGACGGATTGGTGCAGTTGGTGATCTGGGATTGGTGCAGTGCTATGATCTGGGATTGGTGTAGTGCTATGATCTGGGATTGGTGCAGTTGGTGATCTGGGATTAGTGCAGTGCTATGATCTAGGATTGGTGCAGTTACTGAGGTCTAGGTTCAGCAATGTTATGTGCCCAGAGAAAGAGCTCAGCTGACTACCTGAATATACTGAATGACCAGGTTATTCCATCAGTGAATTTCTTCTTCCCTGATGGCACGGGCATATTCCAAGGTGACAATGCCAGGATTCATCGGGCTCACGTGGATTGGCCACCACAGAGTCTAGACCTTAACCCCCATTTGTGCAGCGGTCCGACTGTCCCATCATCTAGACAAGATCTTGGCGAAAAATGAATGCAACTCTGGACGGAAATAAATGTTGTGACATTGCAGAAGCTCGGTGCCACCGCGAATGCGTGCCGTAATCAAAGTTAAAGCCAGTCCAGTGACATATTAGAGTGCGTGTCTTTTTTTATAGACAGCCAGTGTATGATCCCTATTTATGACATGGCTAAACGCCCCCTTTCTGCATGTAAGTATTACATCTTGTGCTGACTTGAATTGCATTTGCAATAAAAACACCACCAATGAATAATAGTGGTCAAACTTGGTTCACAACATTAGGAAATTATTGGCATTATCCAGAATGTCAGGAAAACAATGAAGCTGCAGGTTTCTGTGTCTGCTGTCGTATCCAGGATGATTAAATGAATGTAGATAGATAACTTCAGTTTGACCTTATGAATCATTTGGTTGTAATGCTACTTAAATGTAATTACTTAGTAAGTTCAATTGTAATTCAGTTTAGAACACAGTATCTTAGTATATTAATGCAAAAAAAAACTTAAGGTATCAGAAACTGATAGACTACCATTGTATTTGGGAGTCTCTTGCCTCAAGGACTCTGCTCCCTGGGAGTCCCCAGGCTCACTGTGATGCTACTTTGGACAAGCGGTTTCAGGAATAGATGGATTGGCAATGTATGCAAACCCATACAGTATGGTCTCACAGGTATTACAATATTTTTAAAGGCTGTTTAAAGGCTGTTCAGCTTATTCTGTTTGTTTGTTTGTTGCTTGATCATTAATTGTGTGTGTGCGTGTGTGTGTGCAGTTTCAGAGTAGCATGAAGGGAAAAGGAATTGATGTGTTTGTATAAAAATGCAGGTTAAAATCATCCATCCATCTACCTTCTACCTACCCTCCCATCCATCAGTCGTATGATATTATCAATATATTAGCCTTTTCCTTCAGACCCTCTGAAGTCCCAATATTTTTTAGTCATAAGCATACTAGCCTTAGCAAAACGTCTGAATCACAGCATGGGTTGCTGCGTGGATACTCATCTGCCTTCACATTTTAATGACTCACTGGCGCTAAATATCGCCAGATTAGATTAATCCTTGTTGCCGTGTGATTACTCTGTGATTATGCTCTCATCAGGGAATATTAGCGATTCTACTTTCAAGAAGAGTTTAGTGGTAGAGAGCATTGGGAGAGCCTACGATGCCACCCACTGTCAGAGAGCAGGCGAGCGCGTCGCGAAAATGTGCCGGAGAGAGAAGGCACTTCACACTAGATGAGCCTGGAATCGTGGCTCTCACAGGCATTTCGGTAAAGGGACATTGACTCGACCTATGCTGAACAATTCCGCTCTGTAATGTAGATCACAAAATGCATCCAAACACAATCCATGATGTACACTTCTGCAGATTTGCTAATTTATTGCTTCATTTCAGATTTCAAAAGCTGTTTATATTTGTACTTAGATGCAAGAGAAGGCACAAGGAAGTTACTGGTTTTAACAGGGGAATTTTGTATTGCAGAAGCAGCATCTATATTTAAATGTAGTGTGTTGGGCATTTAACAATAAGCATAGGAACTGGTAATAGTAATTCTTGGACGAATTTTGGGATCTTGTCTTTATTCTCCTGATATAATAGGAGCTATATAATAGGAGTCTGTGAATGCCCTTTCCCTATCATGGCCCTTTAAAAAGAAAGCTGAAATGTGTCTTTGTGCAGAAGCCCCGCTGTGTTGTCTGGCACATCTTTGAACACAAAGGCATTCTCAGGAATAAAGTGTTCATTGGCCAGCTTCCCAATGCAAGACCTTGAGTGATCTCCACATTTAAACCCTCAAGGCTCGCATTAGTGCACCATGGAGGCAAATGTGAAAATCTGCTCCTTTTGTCCAGAGGAGGAAAGAGCATATTAATTTAACAACTAATTTGACTGTTTTACTCATTGTATGTATTTTCCAGCCTAACTGCGTGCTCCTGTTGACATTAATTGCGCAAAGCAGCATTTATCAGTACAGATTTGGTGCAGTGCAGCTGCGTTCAGGCCTTCTGTTTCTTACACATTTGTCAAGGAAATAAAAAATAACATTGCTCCAGCACATGCAACCAAAAAGGGAAGGGATGCAGTGTCATGTGTAAAATGACATTGAATGTGATATTGACAAGCCCTGCCCCCTTAGGCTTTTCAGCGCTGCGGAGAACTGGATGGATGATCTGGTGGATTTGCTGCCACGGTATTTGCAAAACGAGATCCACTGGGGGAGACATAGTTCTGTAGCACACACAGTAATTACTTACTGCTGCCTGCAAGGCACAGACAATTAGACTGAAAGGGCTTATACCATATCACCCACCTTTACATGTGTCTAAAATAAGGAAGACAAAAAAACGGGAACGAGATTTCTAATATGTTAATGCAGACTGGATCCGTCCTTTAAAATCTAGCTCATTTTAGTTACTTTTTCACTGCACTTCCCCCGCGCCAACAAGCAAGGCTCTTAGGCTCTTGGGCACTCCCCAAGTATGGGGCCTGATGATCACGCAGCAGCATTTATAGACGTATTTGAATGGACAGCCTCACAACTGCATGGGCAATCTAGCTGCTCCCTCTTTATGTCATACTGTGGAGGGTGATGCTACAGGGATTGAGCCAGCTGGTGGAGAGAGACCACAGAATTGCTATTGGAACAAGCCCCTGCAGTCAGGAAACACACCTACAAATAGCAGTTTCTGGACATGGGGGCACTTATCATATCGATACTAGGCCCATTTCCCTGTTTCATTCTCGCCCTCCTCCTTTTCTTCTACCCGAAACCAAAGCAACCCCCCTCTATCGCTCCCTGCTTCACACTTGTGCCAGTAATAGGAAACCTCCCTTGCCCTTAATTTACTTCCTGTTTCAGATCCCCAAACAGTCCTGCCAACGGCCGCAATGAAAGCAATGCTGGCAGTATGGGATTCTGAGCCGCTTCCAAAGGTAATGTCCCCTTATGTACGTGGATGTCACTGGCTAGATCATCCACCCTCGTGGTGCCCCTCACTTCCTGGCAATTACCTACTGCCTACTGGTACAAGGACATGTCACGCCTGTACTATTTCATTCGGAATGTTATATTTGAATCCTTCATCCACAAAAGCCTAAATCTCCAATGGGCAGAAGATAAGGCTGAATCAGTGGGGGGTTTGCATGAGAAGAGAGAGATTTATACATATCCAGTGTAAAGGATATCGCATATTTACATTTGGCTAAAGCATAGTACGGAGGCTGTAGATAGCCCACATTGCTTCCTGGGAAAAGATTGACAGGCTGGAAAAAAGCTAAGCAACAGCTAAGGAAGGGGTCTCAGAATGGGCAAAGCGTGTGTCCTACTCTGTTCTAGCTATCAATAAGCAGCGTTCAATACGGACCCAGGAGAGGACTCTTTGACAGAAATCTCATGCCCTTGTCCTCACCTCCCTGGAAGGTGGGGTTAGGGTTCAGCTCCCAAAGGACCCAACCATTTTTTTTTGTTCTCCTTGAAGTTCTTCCTCATGTCCAGACACAAGATAATACCTTTCATCACGTGGCTGATGGGTTCATTGAAATATAGGTCCATTCAGGATTAGGCAGTGACGCACAAATGAGTCCAAAATAATTACAAGCAAAGACACCACACCGTGGCTGGTACTCAGGAAGCAACCAGGAAATGTTTCAGTCAGGTCAGCATAACTTTTGGGGGGCAAAAACATGCCAACTCCTCCTCTGTTTCGGTGCATCCCCATTTTTAGAAATTGGGATGGATCTCATTAGACTATTCATCTGACGGCATTAATTATTATGTATTATTGTAGACAACGCAGGGCCGAGAAGCAGCAGTTATATGCAGCATTCTAGCTAAGACAATAGCTAAATCGCCATTCAGCTTTTCCACCTGACAGACTCCTCAAAGAGATTCTGACACACAAGACATTTCTTATACTCTAAGTGCTGAAAGAACTTTTGTTGTATTAAAGCATTTGTGGACATTAAAGCAATTTGATATGGCTTTTCCATCTGCATGACAATAGTTAAGGCAAATGTGTTAATGTGTTCGCAGCCACTTTTGAGTTAGTCTGACATCTAAAATATGTTTATCCCAAAGTGATGTGTGTGCTTTTATTCAGCACAAACTTAGCACCAATAATCCAAAACCATTTTGAATGTCATTATTTGTTGTTTAAATCAACTTTAAACATATGCACATTCAAAAACTATTTCAGAGGTGCCAAAAAAAAAAAAAAATCTAGCCAAGACTTTTGTGCTCTGCAGCTTATAGGCATAGTGGTTGGCTATACATAGGTGTTTGAAGCGTTTAGACATTTTGTGTGGTTTGAATAGTAAAGTGCTAGGACTTTGGGGTGACACTATATTTTTTCAGTTAGTGGCCTACACAATGAATATTAATGAGATAGGTGTCAACATACCTGTAATAGTTGGCATACTGTCAATGACCCATCAGTCTGGAATGTCATTGTGACTCCCACCTACTCCCATCGGTTTGGGAAGTCAGTGTGAACTGTAAGAAAAGAAGAGACAATTAAAGCCTTTTTACAGTTTAAACAATCGACAGATAAAGTGAACTGTTTCAGAACAAGTGAGTCAATGAATAAGGCAACAATACAACATAAAGGAATAAAGTAAATTAATAAATAAAACACATTGTCATTCCTGATCAGGATGCCAAGCCTCAAAACAGTTTCTGCCTGGTTGAAGGCAAAGGTAGACATCACATACTTTTGGTCTGGTTTCCGCCATGCAATCTTTAATGTACACAACTCTGGCGGTCAGCAGTAGATTCCATCTTACCATCAGTGCTAAGCTCAGCCCCAAGCACTGGCACGTGAACTCCACTGGTTTTCTTTGCAGGGGTCTTCTGTGTCGCATCACACAGGTGTGCAGTGAGATCCTCCATGAAAGCTTTATGGCTCATGCTGTCCCATTGCATTGACTCTTTGTGGAGATTGTAGGCATTGGTCACAAATATCCAAGAAGTGAAGTACAGAAAGTTTCCTGTACCACTTCAAGGTTTTGTGCCATGTTGCGTAGCCCTTATATCTACACAGATAACAAGGACTAACTAGGGCAGGTGTGGAACATACTCAGAAAGAACCAATCAGAAAAGGCATGGCACAACAACTAACAGGTGGATGAAATTACAATTAACAAGCACTGGAACTAGGAAACATTAAAACACAGAGGGCTAACAACACTAGGAGACACTAGGGACAAAAATTCAAGCAGAATATTATTAAACAAGGCGCAAGCAAGGTAGACCAAAAACAGGGACACAAAGCAAAGACGTAAAAAAACAGTACCAAATATACCAGTAAAATAAAACCAATATACATTAAACAAAAGGTGAGGCTACCCACCCAACGCATTAAGCTATGTGGCAGCCCAGGGAGCAAGGATACCGACTAGGGACTGAGGAGCTAGAGGAGAAGGGGAAGCAGGATGGCTGGCGACATCTGCTGACAAAATGGGGACACGACACCTAGGACAGGATCAGATGGGTACCGACCCTGACAGTTTGTTATGAATGTATATTAAAGTTGTTATGTTAGGATGCAATACTATTGTAAGGTGTGAGGGTTCAGAAGACTGAAGATAAATATTTCAGAAATAAACAAGGACTCCACGTTCAGATGACCATAACCTTTTCAATGGCCAAACTCACCAACCAAAACACATGAACCGCCCCAAACTTGGAGAGTGTGCAAAAAAACTCTCCCCTCCAATCACTCCCCCTCATTTTCCTGTGTTCCCCACCACCTTGGGTGCTGTCAAAAATAAAAGTTAAAAGAGCTATTGTCACGGTTGGAGCGGGATCTACGACCCATGATGCAGGCTGCGATTCACAAGGTGTTTATTTAAACGGAACAGGACGAGCAAACACACGTAACAGCAACCTTGACAGTGACAAAGCACAAAATTACCGACAACGGGAACATTACGCAGACAGACTAAATACGGGAAGAGATCATGGAGTAACACAGGGCAGGTGGGCATGATCGGGGAAACGCACGTGGATAACAAGGGGGCGTGGCACACATGAGGATTACACGAGCAGACCGTGACATTACCCCCCCCCCAAAGGCGCGAACTCTGGGCGCGCAAGAGGGAAGGTGACAGAACGGGACCGGGGACACGGGACCAGAAAACAAGAACAAGAACCATCAACGAGGGACCGGGAACAGAACAGACACACAGAATAGGCAAACGGGCAACAACACAGACAGAAGCTGACAGACCACGGGCAGGGCAAGCAGACACAAGGGCAATAGAACAGGGGACACAGAGGGACCAGAAGGGAACACAGGAGGCACAAAAGGACCAAGAGGAAACGGAGGCGCGACAGGGGGGCGAGGAGCAGAGACAGACGGGACAAAACCAGGGGGCAGAAAGGCAGAAGGCGGGGGAGGACGTGGAGTCCAAGGGAGCCTCCACAGGCGAGGGGTGGCAGCCGCAGGGGCCGCAGGCAACCGTGAGGCGGGTGCAGTAGGGGACCCCGCAGGGGGCGAGGAGAGAGACGGAGGGATGGGCGCAGGAGGCGAGGAGGGAGTCGAAGGGGGCACCCCGGAAGGCGAGGAGGGAGGCACAGCCGCAGCAGGCGACCGCGCAGCAAAAGCCGGCGCAGGCTTTTGCTGGAGGGTTGGAGGGGGGACGACGCAGGCGACCGACGAGCAGAAGCCGGAGGAACCGCAGGCGCCCCACGAGCCCCAACCAGAGCAACCGAGGGCGAGTCAGGGGGCAGGGCGGGCGGGAAGCGACCCCGCCGTAAATGTCCTCTTCCCTTCCGGGACACGGAGAGGCGGGACCACCTCAGGGATCTGCGCCGTCGTGGGGGTGACGGAGGATCAGGCGCAGGCGGGACTGCAGGAACGGGAACAGGCACAGGCGGGACTGCGGGAACGAGAACAGGTGCAGGCGGGACTGCGGGAAAGGAACAGGTGCAGGCGGGACTGCGGGAATGGGAACAGGCGCAGGCGGGACTGCGGGAACGGGAACAGGCGCAGGCGGGGCTGCAGGCGCAGACGGGGCTGCAGGCGCAGACGGGGCCGCTGCGGCGTCATCTTTCCGACAAGACGGGGGCGCTGCGGCGTCTTCTCCCCGACAAGATGGGAGCATTGCGGCGTCTCGGGTGAGACTCCTCTGCCGGCGCAGCAGGTCTCGCATCATTCCCCGTACTTTCTCCTGCTCCGAAGGCAAGGAGATCGGGGTGATGGTGGCCAACGCCCGCTGTAGGGAGTCGAGGGACTGGGAGGCTTCGGGATCCTCGCGTAGCGTTGGGTCTACCGCTAACCTCCACCACAGCTCTTGTAGGGTGAAGAATTCTTCTGCTTGCATTAGCGCAGAGGCAGCCGCCTCAGGCGCTTGAACCGTCACCGGACCCTCCGGGGACGGAGGAGCTGTAGCGGAATGCGGGGAAGCGGAAGCGGTGTCCGGGGCGAACACTACCGGATCCAGGATCGGGAGTGGGTTTCCCAGGCACGCAGTGGAGCATACGGAGATCTCTGGAGTACAGCCGCTGGGTCATTTGTTTGGGTCGGTTATTATGTCACGGTTGGAGCGGGATCTACGACCCATGATGCAGGCTGCGATTCACAAGGCGTTTATTTAAACGGAACAGGACGAGCAAACACACGTAACAAGAACCTTGACATCGACAAAGCACAAAATAACCGACAACGGGAACATTACGCAGACCGAGTAAATAAGGGAAGACATCAAGGAGTAACACAGGGCAGGTGGGCATGATCGGGGAAACGCACGTGGATAACAAGGGGGCGTGGCACACATGAGGATCACAGGAGCAGACCGTGACAGCTATACTGCTCTTTTTCTCTAAAGCATTTTTACATAACCAAAATGGTGTGCTTCACACTATGTTAATACGTATGTGCTGCTTGTGAATGTTCTGAAGGTTAAGTGAATGTTCTGCAAATGTATTATAAAGGCATTATGAAGATACAGTTAATATGAAGTGTTGCCAAAAACTGTAATCATGATTTTCAAGTTTCTGCCAATGTTTAATCAATGTACAATTAATGTCCATTATTATTCATATGAGTGGGTGGTTTCCCGGGCCTTTAATGGGATTTCCCACTTTGAATAATTGTACAATTGTAGATCATGTGTCCAGGTCTAATAAGCTGCAATATACCCTGGACTTAACAGCAATATTGCATTCACTAGAGGTTTTCTCACAAGAGAATTTGTTCTCAGCTCGGAACAGCAAAAAGATTACAAGGAAGGGGCTAAATTATGCATTTTTACCCAGGGTGGAGTGCTCATGTTACTCCCTATTTCTGCAACTAAATGACTCGCTAAGTTGCAGGGGCCCTTTGAGATCACATCGCATATTGGGGTCGCGTGGTGATCCAGCCAGGGATTGTACTCCAGATAACTTTTAAGCCTCCTGAAAACAGAGAGGCGGTGCTGGTTCTGCACTAGAGATTGTCAATAAGGATCTAGTTATGGAATTTTCCAAAACAACTAATTCTGTTCTGCTCCCCTGTGGCGCCCAAGCAAAGTGCACAAGTAAACACTGTCTCCTGGTATTTTCACTGTATCCCCCACATACAGACGCCACAAGATGTGGACTTCCTGTACATATTACCCCCCTCCTCCATAAAAAGATGCTTTAAATACATCAGTTCCTGGATATGTTGAGTGTCGCTTCATTTTATTTAAAGATTTGAAAGGAAAAATCAGCCTTCTCCCATCCATTGGGTGTACTAATACACACTGCTCTTTCAGCTGGGTTGCATGCAGCTCTGACCACTTTTCAGTATCCGATAGACTATTTTTGTCCTCGTATTATTAGTCCTGCAGCCTGTATACAGGAATGAATGAACTTAAGCATGGCGCTGCAGTCTCTGAGGGAGGTTAACCTTGCAAAATGTATAATTGCACAGTGAAAGGTATCGTATCTGGGGCGGTGAATGGGTTTGTGGCGAGTGTGGTCTGCCCACAGCCCAAATCAAAAAGGCAGCTGAGGTCATTCCTAGGGTCAGCCAGGTACTATCAGTGATTCGTTCCAAATATTTCAGCCGTAGGCAGCTTCGGGTCCTGTTGACAGAGCTCTGCCAGGTGGCATTCTGAGCCACTGAGGCAGAGGTCTGTGGGGGCATGTTATTAACGTCACCTGGCCTTTCCCATTCTGCAATTTTACCGACAGAAACATCAGACCAGGGTTTGGAGGCCATCCTGTCATGAGGTGAGGAGACTGGAGAACGCGGGGTTGCACTTCAGTCGTAAGTCTCCACACCTGTCATCTAGGTCAGCACTTCACCCTTTGGTCCGACCACACATGAATCACCCCAATAGTCGCATAACTTGGGTGTATTTTGTACTACAGGCCCAGCTTCTGTTTTGGCTGGGCCAGTGTTTAGGACTGAAGTATGATATGAGAGGGTTTGATAAAGAATGTCATTCATATTGATTAGCTGTACCTGGCACTAGATTTCTCAGTATTGAAAAATGTGTGTGCTTTGCTTTGTTACCAGGATTCTCCCTTGCATTCGTCATGTGTAATCCATTAATGCATTTTTTTAATGCAAAACAAACAAAATAGTTCCTTGCTTCCAAGTCCCTGAGGTCACCTAGTTCTGTTCACAGACCCTACAGGAGGCATTCTCACCAACACATTAGAGATGAACACCGGACCTGAGAATATTATGCCTCTGTAACGCCTAACATGAATATAAATTAGTCCCCATCAAAGACTTCGACCGCTACCGGAAACATACAAGCAATACAATGCACTTATATTTGAATGCACATTCTTGTTGTCATTTTCTGTTTTATTCTTTTCAATGAGTATTTTGTGAAATTTACATTTCACTGAGAGCTGCCCATGATTCTGTGCTGTATTGCTCGACAGCCATTAAATGGAAGAAACATTTGTCATTAATTACAAGTACGTTCAGAAAAGGATAAGGCTAGGCTTAGCGGTCTCTCAGCAGATACCGCCACCAATTGCAGGCTTTCACACTGAAATAATCTCAGGGAACTAGGCACATGAATTGTGGTCCCGTGGAATGCAGCAGACAGATTAGTGGGTATTATGACAATGCTGGCAATAGACAAGACAATTTTGCAGAAATTTCTTTGATTTAGAAGGAATGTGTCTTTGCAGAGAGACAGAGTATTCACCTACTGCTCCCTTACAGATCCCCTAGAGTCGTTTCGTCCCCCTTGCACCCCACTTCATTACGCCTGGCAGGACACACCACTGGCAAGGCACCGCTTGCGTGATAGGACGTGACACTCTGATGGGCCGAATTACCAGCTGTGGCTCACGACCTTGACAAGAATACAAATGAGACTCTGCCTGACGACGTTAAAGCGATACAAGGTTAATGACAATACTTTAATTTTAGATGTGAACTGACATATTTGAAGAGCAGGATGACAGGTGATGCAGTGCAGCGTGTGTGTGTTTGTGTGTGTGTGTGTGTGTGTTTTCTTATGACCAGGGAGAAGAAAAAGCAGAGACAGGTAAAATAAATGTTTTTTTTGAGTTTTCTGACTTACTCAATCATATTTTAAGAGGGCCATTGCTCAGACCTCTCTGAATACTCTTTGGGGGCATGTTAGTAGTGAAATTATGAACTGCGATTGAACAAACTGATGATTCCTTTTTTGAGATCCTATTGTCGTCATTTTGTCAAGTCGGGGCATTGAGGACAATTGTGTGGGTCACCCTGATTATTAAACATGATGAATAAAACAGCCTAACTATCTTAAGCTGGTTAAACTGGATTACCAATTTCTAATAGTTAACCAGCTTAAGGTATGCTTTCACATGATGGTTTAATGGTTTAGCTGGTCATACTAATTTCTAATGGTCATTCTAGTTGGTTTAGCTGGTCATACCAGCACGACCTGCTTAACAGGCTGGCCATACCATCATGATCAGCTACCAGCATAAGCTAGTTTTTAGCAGTTTTTTTCCAGCAGGGCAGTATCAAAGGACTTTATTTTTTAAATTCAACTCAGAGGTTCAAACAAAAGGCATACAGGCTAAACAAGAATTACCAAAGACTACACTAAACACAGGGCAATGCGGAATAAAAGGATAGACTGATCAGGGTACTAAACTGGGAACATTCAACAGCAAACAAATCAGGTAACACATGCAACACCTTCAGTACAATGACCGGGAGAGGCACTGAGCAAGGACAGGCACATATATACACAGATGAAGAGGGCCAAACAAGGGACGGGTGTGAACCATTACCAATCAGTAACAGTAAGGACTCAAACTTCAGGAAACACAGGAACAGGACTGGGATGGCCAGTGACACACGCTGGCCAAAAGGTGAAACACAGGACAAGACAGTGACTGAGCCTGACATATTTTCACATTTTTATCATGTGAAGGTAGGACTTGTTGGAAAGGTATCTCTACTCATTGAAGGGTATCTGAAAGGTTTTCAGGGCTAGAATTTAGATGTGCTTTCAAGGCAGCCTAATTACCACTGGGTTAAAGTGGCTTAATTTTAAACATGCGTTATCCTGCATCTGACATTTCCTTATGCAGGGTAGTGCTGTTGAAACTGGACATCCACATGTCACGGCAGAATCCAAAAAGCAGGCAGATAAAGATAATACCTGGTAATGTCACCGAAAAACTATGATACTTTTTACACTTTCTTTACTTTCACTGCAGATCTGAAAACCGGTGATACTCCTTTATTTTGGGGTTTATAAAAAATGGCACCTTAACAGCTTAATAGAATCTTCTGATTCGTACTTAGGAGTTAGCAGGAATTTTTAAGGTTTACCAGAATTTAGACCAGAAAGTTGTTTGACTTGTTTGCATTCCTGCCACAATGCAGTATCCATTTTTAGATAGTGTTGGTAATAAACAAATAGCTTAGCCCTTCCTCAAAGACACCCTACGTTTTGTCCTGCACCAAGGACCTGAATTTCACCCCCTGCAGAGGCAAAGAATTCCAAGTCGGCTGAGTTAAATGCCTCTAATTGTTCTGCAGTGACATCTGGTGTTGGCACCTCCTTGGGCACCGGCAAGTGCATGGCTGAAATGGGATACATAGACTTCTGCCCCAAGCATGCTACTGCCTGAAAAGCAAAAAGAAGTTGCTGGCTAGCACAAGGGGTGTGGTGGGACTACACTGCCACAAT
>JAODKL010000002.1:20754737-20772432 GCA_026780765.1 Petrocephalus schoutedeni | reverse complement strand
AGGTTGGGGAGGCTGGGGTTATGGGTCCCAAGGCCTAGGCAGTTCATGGTGTTAATATATTTATTCTATAAACCATCCCCCTTTTACTCTAACTGAAAATGGTACAGAACCAAACTGAAAGGCCCAAAGAGCAAAGCAAACTAATGCAGTAACCTACAACTCACTTGTGCACTTAGAATATGAAACCGCTTCTGATTTCCCATATCCTGAATCCAACCCAACTTTTAACCTACTTAACAGCTTAATCGGTCTCTTTTGGGTCAGTAGGGATTTCATTAACTGAGCTGCCTGTGGACGGGGGAATTGTGGTCAGCCAGTACGGCAGCCAATACTGTCACCTCTGTCTCCAACAAATATTTCAACTATCAAGGATAAACAGTGGATATTTTCTGGTTGATCCAATTCATTGTGAAACAACAACACATTTTCCTTATTCATTATCTGAGTTCATTCATGCAGGAAATATTTGTTTTGTTAATGTTGCTATTGCTATTGCTATTTTTGCTATAAACATATCATTTTTGCTCTTTCACATTTTCTGTTCTACCAAGGTAAATACATGTATTAAAATTTAGATTTTCATTGTGATTATAATGAAGTGCAATGTGTATATAACATTTTTTAATCATGCACTTTAAGGCAAAACAGATTAAACATTACTCGGCCATCAATCAGTAACAATTTAGGGGCTGAAATTAGTGATGGTTGTAACTTACAAGGTTCTGTGGGTTTATTTATTTATGCAGAATTTTAAAGCATTTTTTAAATTAATGGCTGTGAGCAGGACCATAGCCAGGATTTTTAAAGTACCTAAGTCTAAAATGTTAGACCTCCCTAGGTGTGCCCCGTAATGGATCAGGGTTATTGGAGTTGCAGAGAAAATACTGAGGACTCGACCTTGGTGACCTCAGTGGTAGGTACAGGCATGGCTGTGAGTTTGTCATGAATCAGACCAGATCTCCACATTAAAACGTTCTAGCACAATAGCTGAACTCTTCCCATAACTAAAAATGTAATAAACTAAACAGTTTATTACATTTTCATATGTCTTTCTGCTGCACTTAGTATGCAGCCCTATTGCCTCACACTTCCAGGGTTGGGGGTTTAAATCCCACCTCTGTTCTGGCCTTTTAGAGCAAAATCATAACCAGATACTGCATAAATATGGAGATCTTGGTTATCCTACAATGGTCAGTGCAGTGCTATCTACTGTAAGTCATATGTTACCTTGGGATGATGTAAACAGTTCACAGGCTTTTTCTGTCTCTGTCCATTAGTTATGAAAATGGTACCCCTTTTAATTCAGTTATTTCAAATATTTACAATATTTTCTTTGTGTATCGACTGCAATCACAAGTGTGTAAAATGGTTTTTCATCGTTACTTTAATGGATATATTCACAAGATATTGTCAGTGCCTTGGTAATAATCCTGTCAAAGCAGTTTAATAATTGGTATCTATATTAGATAGGAAACTGGTAAGAAGTCTACTATAGAGAAAAATCATCACAGTCCATAGCACAAATATCTGAACATTGAAAGGTTATGGTCAGAATATACTTGTGTGGTTTCCTCAGGGACCAAGCTAGAAATTCTGGGCCACCTGGCAAAATGTCACTTTTATGTATAATTTTCTGTATTCATGGGCCCCTGCAAAGTGCGTGGCCCCCCGAATCCACCGGGGTATCCGTGCCTCTGGGAGTCTTGCCACTTCACAGGCACACTTTTGACAGAGTTTCAGTTGCACTGCAGACCTTGTATTTTGTCCTAGACACAGACACAGTTGTGGCAACCTAGTGTCCTGTAGTTTTGTTGTGTTGAAAATGTTTTCCCCTCTCGGTTCTTCTTTAAAGTTCATTGATTATAAGTGAATTTCGAAAAAACCCCCTACTTAGACGCCCACCTCAAGTCTACAGCTGCTTGTCTTCTAGACTGTTGTTTGTTGTTGATTAGTGTTATCTAAAAATGTAATATACCTCCTAGAGTTTACATCGCAGGGGGCTCCGTTACATCCCTCATAGTCCTTTCTGGTAAGCTGCATGGTTTCTGGTGACCCCACAGCTTCGCTTTGTTGTTGATGCATGGTGACGCTGACAGATGCTGTAAAGGCACACCTTGACTGAATGGTGGTAGTGCTTTGAATTTGAAATTGACATTGAAGAAGGGTATTTCTAAATTATTACACATATAACTCTGTACCCTTTACATATCCATAAATATGGTCAATAAAATTAAGTACAAATTCAGTAAATATAAAAAGATTATTAGTAGGTATTATGTTATGAATTTAGTTATATTGCTCTGTCAGATACAAGATAAATGTTGATGTTTTTTCTTTAAAAAAACATAATTACAGTAGGCTTTGTAGTTCCTGCTTCCATAACATCATCAGTCAGATTATAAATACTATGCCAGTTGCATTCTGCCATGAACCAAGCCCAGCACAAGCATCCATTTTTTCTTCTCCATGGTCTCTCAACCAACTTCTTTTGAGTGGGTGATCCTTTCCGATTTGCCTGTTCATTTTGATCTTTTTGTCTGTGGCTTCCCTTGAAAAACATTAAGCAGGAAATTTGCATAATCACTGGTCTGACAAAGGGGCAGATGCATCCATCTCACCTTGGTCGTTTTGGATTCATTCTCATTCTGACCACTAGGTCAATAAATCGTCCAATTGAGGAATCAGGTGTTAAGTGGAACAATCTCTGACCTCCGAATGGCGGTAATTATTACCTGAACTGGTCAGTGAACTGTGCAGTATGTTACTATAAAAGGGGTTGTGTTCTCTTGATTAGCCAACAGGAACAAATGTTGATTAATATCACCACCTTGTTATTTTGGGTGCCTCACATTCACTAATATATTTGTATGTCCAGCCTGCTTGTCCATAATTGTATTTTTTTAATTAATAAAAATTAGTCATATTATATAACGTTACGGATAGTTCTCATTTCATCGAACTATGTGAGAATTTCATTGTAATTTTATTGTACTTTGTGAGAAAACTTGTATTATAATATAATAATATAATATAATAATACAATATAATTGTATTATATTAAAATTCAAAGCTTGTATTATCATTTGGTGTCCATCCACCCACCCATCCATCCATCTACTAATCATTTATCCTAAACCATAATAAGAGCAAATGCTTTTGGGACGATTAGAGGATGGTGTTACAGAGAATTGAGACATTCTGTATATTGCCAGTCATTTTGAGCTAACAAAGGACCACACAAATGAACGAGCCCAAAAGCGTGTGAGGCTATAAGAGCTGACCAAAGAGTTTATGAACAATAATCTTAGCATTTTGATTAAACTGAATGGTCATTAAGATCATCAAAGTTTTTGATTTGTTGCCCCTGAAAAAAGCATATCAACAAATTAAGTTTCAATTTTCAAAGGCTGAAGAACAGGAGAATCCCACTGGGATAAGTCAACTAGACGGTGTAACCTGTTATCACAATATATAGGTAATTTTGCACTAAAGAATCTGTATTTTATGTTCCCTACAAATGTGACTCAAATGTGCATGAAAGCAGTTGTTTTATGGGAGGCGACAAGGAGAAGTCACTTTAGTCCATGGTCACCGGCAAATAAAAGCACCGGATAGTGTTTGTCTTCGGGGGAGTCACCTTATTGCTTTGATTAACATGCTGACTTAAGCGACTGAGGCATGAAAGTGGTGGAGAATGGTTTGCTTTTGTCCTAGGCCCCTGCAGAAGCCGGGGCGGCACGCTGCCAGCGCACATCTCCGCTCTGCCCACCCGCCGCTCGCTATCTGCCACTCCAGCTGCTCTGGTTACTGCCATGTCGTGTCGCCAAGGGTCCCATCAGGAGCCACAGGTGGTCCTGCAACACACAGCAAATATGACAGGTACCAGAGGGCCGCACTGCGAAATCCATACCAGGTCCATGTTGAAAGTCATTAGCTCTCTGCAAACTAAACAGCCAGTCTCCCGGCCCAGTGCAGCCCTGTGCTGAGTAAGTGCTTATGTAAGTTGTGATTGATGAATGGAATGAGCTTTTCCCCACAAACCCACCTGGCTTAATAAGATGAGTTTCTTTTTTTGTGCTTGACAAAATGGCAATCCCGATTTTTCCTTTAGAAATGCACCATATACTGTAGATGTTCTAGTGGGTGGGTCAGTGTTGTAGGCTAGTAAATATTAATGGGACTGTACCATGAGTAATGCATGTGCATGCTTATTTCAGTAGCTTGACTTTGAAACAAAACATTAGTGTGTTATGAGGTTTGATTTACCTGCTATTTAATGATTTAAGAGAGATTAATTTGCAAATAAAGATCACTTGATTTCTCTGATTAATTGATTTGACCTCCAAACTTAGTGTGGCCTTCAGATTAGAAAAGTGCATAGAGAGCTTCATGGAATGGGTTTCCATGGCCGAGCAGCTGCACTCAAGCCTTACATCACCACAATGAAAAGCGTTAGATGCAGAGGTGTAAAGCACATTGCCACTGGACTCTAGAGCAGTAGAGACGTGTCCTCTGGAGTGACGAATCATGCTTCTCTGTCTGGTAATCCAATGGATGAATCTGGGTTTGGCGGTTGCCAAGAGAACGGTACTTGCCTGACTGCATTGTGTAAAGTAGTGTAAAGTTTGGTGGAGGGGGGATTATGGTGTGGGGTTGTGTTTCAGAGGTTGGGTTTGGCCACTTAGTTCCAGAGAAAGGAACTCTTACTGCTTCAGCTTACAAAGCCATTTTTGACAATTTCATGCTCCCAACTTTGTGGACACAATTTAGAGAAGGCCCATTCCTGTTCTCACATGACTGCGTACCAGTGCACAAAGCAAGGTCTATGAAGAAATTGATGAGTGAGTCTGGTGTGGGGAAATTTGACTGGCCTGTACAGAGCCCTGACCCAGAAGAGTAGAAGCTGCTATAGCTGCAAAGGGTGGGTCAACTCCATATTAAAGCCTATGTATTATGAATGGGATGCCATCAAAGTTCATGTGTGTGTAAAGGCAGGCGTCCCAACACTTTTGTCAATATAGTGTGAATGTATTCATATACAATGGTGGCCAAAATTATTAGAACACTTGGCATAGTGTTTCAGTTGTTTTTGTTGAATTGACCATTAAAGTACCCATAAAACAAATTAAATATCTACAAAGTGATCATTATGCTCTATAAATGATAGAATAGAGTCTTCATAAGGAGAATCACTGTGCTAAGTCCGGACCGCAACCCCATGAAGCACATTTGTGACAAGCTGGAAAATAAACTGGATCGATCTATTGTACATTTAAAGGAAAACCCTTGGCTTGAGTTGCAGGAGGCATGGGGTAAAATTAGTGTTGAAGTTCTCAGGTGTTGAAATATATATGAAATATATTGACACTATGCCAGAGAGATGTGCTGCTGTAATTGCTGCAAAAGGTGAACATAACTATTAAAGTTAAAAGTGGATTAAAACAGTAGGTCTCACTTCATCTGATATTTGTTGTGTCACAATTGCGGCTGGATGAACGACCCATATTGCAGGCTGTCGGGATTATACCCCTCCAAGGGGCGTTTATTCAGGGATTCTGGGGAAAACACGAGAGCGATACTGACAGCGATCACAGAAGGTATCGACAACAACCGACAAGGGGAACAGGACACAGACTGACTAAATAGCACAGGACATCAAGGAGTAAACACAAGGCAGGTGTGCGGGGTTAACAAGGGGAATAAAACACAAGGCAAGGCTAAACAAGGGACAGGTGTGGGGAATTAAGCCACGCCTGACGGCAAAACAAGGGAAAAGACACACAGGGCAGGGCTGAATGTGACATGTTGTGCTCAACCTTCTGCATATGTCTTGAACATTATGAAATGAAATCGTGTTTTAGAGGCAGGTGCTCTAATAATTGTAGCCACTACTATATATATATAATATATGTGTGTGCGTGTGTGTATACACAGACTATATATTACTTATATATTTATAATGAGAGATGTAGAGCAGTAAAAGCTGTACATGCAATTCTAAAACAAAAAGCTATGCCATCTAAAAATGTGTATTTATTTTACACTGTATCTAGTCAACTTCCTAATATTTCCCATTTGGTGGCTGAAAACACTTCTCCTTCATCACCTATTCGGCATTACCCTGCTTTACAATACTTTTGTGAACATTGCCTTGTGTTCACACCCTCATTCCAGATTGGAAAACAGGTGGATGGATGGGAAGCTGACATTGGGTTGGGGTTAGGTGTGAGTCCCTCCCACCCCCCACAGGATGCTCAGATGAACAGTAACATAAAAAAATATGTTTTTCTCCTGGGCTCTCAGCTCGTTTCTGTACCTCCAGAACAATACAATCACGTCACGTTTGTCTGTCACCAGCAGAACGGAAGTTTGTACTCAGCTAAGAGTCGTGTAATTAGCGGCTAATAGCAGGTGGCTGGGTCAGGCACTTTTCGTCCAATTTTCATATTTTATCCTTGACAGTGTGTCATTAGGGATGCAAAATTGGTTAATTGGCTTCTATAAATCATAGCATTATTTTGTATGTGAGTGTGTGGCCTACGGTGGCCTGGCATCCCATCTAAGGTGTGCTCTTGTGTATTGTGGTTCCCACTCATATTGGATAAGCAGTTGGAAGACCCTTTGAAATATTATATTATAGTAACAATAATAATAATAATAATATTAATGACCTACTATGATGATTATTATGATTATTATGATAATATAATGTAGTGATAAATGATGACCTTTATTTCAAGCAAATTTGTTTGAGTAGTTAAATGCCGTATTTATGTATTTTACATATTTTAAGTCTCCTGACCAGCAGTGACTCCTGTACTAAAAGGAATTACCAACAGGTAATCATTTTCCCCAAATTTTCTCTGTGCTGAGTAACTATGCCCTTGAATCCTACTCATAAAAAAAACAAGGCTATAACACACAGATTTTACAATGATGTTTAGAAAACAGCTCTCAGTCTCCTTTAGTGATATATATATAGCTGCTGTTCCTATAGCAGGGAGAGACAGAGCCTAGGTCTTCATGAGCAAGTCAATGCATGCAGCTGCTGTTCCTATAGCAGGGAGAGACAGAGCCTAGGTCTTCATGAGCAAGTCAATGCAGGCAGCTGCTGTTCCTATAGCAGGGAGAGACAGAGCCTAGGTCTTCACGAGCAAGCCAATGCAGGCAGCTGCTGTTCCTATAGCAGAGCAAGACAGAGCCTAGGTCTTCATGAGCAAGTCAATGCATGCAGCTGCTGTTCCTATAGCAGCTTTGTTACTCTTGTAAAGAAACCTGATGCCAATATATGTAAATAATATTTATAGAATGGTTTAGTTTTAAATTCTTATGCACAAGGAAGTTATAAAGAGGTACTGTTCTATGAAAATAAATTACTTTACTTTCATCCTGTCCTTTCCCTGGCTGGGGTTATATTAAGCAAAAATATAAACAACAGCTCATGCTTATAAAACCACAAGCTTCTGAAAAATATGTGCCAATAAAGTAATGTTGAATTATTGTTTCTATATGCTTTTTATTTTTAAATCTTACATACCATAAAGTCTTTTTTGCAAGCTATTGCTACTTTACTTTATGAATTGCATATTATTATGTTATGATTGAAATATAATTAACAATGAAATTTTTTTCCAGCATCTTCCATATCTTATGCAATTAATGAAAATTCATGTAGCAGATGTTTTACAGCTATTATATAAATCATATAGGCCTGAACAGTGGGTTTTCGAATGTATATGGTGTCCTAAAAACAGCCGATATACTTCACCTCCCATGTGAGGATCTTTGCCAGTTTTAAATTCTGCTACTGCTGGCACAGACTCCACATTAACAGCATTTGATGTGAGTCCAAAACCTGAGCTCATCCTCTCATATGGAAATAATTGCAGTTATCGTGTGCACTGCTTACAAAACACAGAAGTTCCATGATGATTACTTAAAATTAATATGCAGCATTAATACCACACAATAATCTTATGACGTCCACAAAATATCCCCTTTTTAATTTTTTAAATGTATTCATATACAGCATAATAAAAAGAATATATATACTGAAATGGGTTGGTGCCCCATCCTGTGTTACTCCCTGCCTTATGCCTGTAGCTTCTGGGATAGACTCCAGACCCCTTCATAGGACAAGTGGGTATGCAAGATGGATGGATGGATGGAAAAATGGATGGAATATATATGTATATATTTTCTTAATACTATATATAAACCTGTTATGTTAAAAAATAAACAAAAAGGGGATACTTTTGCTCAGTTTATGCAATTATAATACAAAATATACAAAAGTATACTTACTGAACAGTCAAGAGAGCAAATTAATTTTTATGTGCTGTTCTAAAGAACAACCCTCTTATATTTTTTTGAATATTCGGTGGATGGTCACCATGGTAATTTCTCTCTGTTCCCCTTCCACTCAAGCCTAAAATAAGTGCCATGCTTTTTTGGCCACAGTTATTTGAAAGAGACTGAAGCCCAAAACTTTGTCACAGCTAGAGAGAGCTGTATTCAGAAAGAGGGACACTCTCTGTACATGATTTAAGAGTCGCGGGATGGTTTGTGAGATGTAACAGAAATGTTAGGGTGTCAGCTTGGCTGTCATCGCTGACACAACAATGGACGTCTCCCTCATTCCCCTACTTGAGTAATGGGCCTTGAGAATTGAATTCAACTGCTCAATCTCAATCGCTCTTCCTATTTACAGTGTCTGCTCTGACGGTCAGATAGCTTATACACTTAAGATGTTATAACCTATCATTATTTTCTTCAGTACCACCTCCTTTTCCTACCCTCTCCCTCCTCCTCCATCTCTCCTTTTTTGAGTCTCCCATGCCTTCCAACCTGTTCCTCCTGGGGTCCTCCTACAGGGGCAGTGTGTGGCTCATTGGGCTACGGTGCTGTGCCTGGGTTCAGATGGTTGTTGGTTTATATCCTTAGGTCCACATTCAAAGATGTTGAAGGTCACATCATTTGTTCATTGAAATAAATGGAGGCAAAAGTATAACCAGAAAGAAAACCTTCAAGTCACGTTGATTCAAAGGGTTGCACGTGGCATTTTTGTTAATATGACATGCTTTTCTGCTGCTCAGATCATTTTGTCATCAAAATGTTGTCTAATTATTTTAATCTTTGAATTTAGACACTCCCGATTTCACAAAGGGTTATAACTGATGAATAGTAGATAAATATTATGGGTTATTTCCCTCTCTTATGCCCTCCACCAAAAAAATCTTAAAATTCTTTTACACACATATACTATACTGTGTCCAAAATTATTACTTAAGTGTGTATTTTATGCCCTGCGATGGGCTGGCCCCCCATCCTGGGTTGTTCCCTGCCTCGTGCCCGTAGCTTCTGGGATAGGCTCCGGACCCCCTGCGACCCTGACCAGGATAACCGGGTTGGAAAATGGATGGATGGAAGTGTGTATTTTACTTTTATCGTCTCTTCTGACCCATAGTTTCAGTCCAGATTAATCTCCAGATTAAGAATGGACAGTTTAAAAATAAAACCTGCTCAGCATTGGGTCTGAATACTTCATGTCTGGAATAAAACAGGAAACTGTTGATACTTCCCAGAGCAGTATTATTAAGAAAATTCAGTAACGCTTTACGTTAACTGCACCTACACAATGCCAAAGACGATGGAAGAAGCATATACAGAGAAGAAGACACCAATTTACTGCCAAAGATTTGTGTTAAATTAAATGGGAAGCTCATTAGCTTCTAGTGTAACTGTTTTTCAAAACTGCAATCTGAACGGAATCTAGGTGCAGTGTGCTATGTGACATTGCTGGGGTCTCCAAGGCTGAAAAATGACCTCCACTCAATAAGGCACACAAGCTAAAACATCAAGAATGTGCCGGGACACATCTCAAGAAAGATTTTACAAAGGTTTTGTGGACAGGAGGGATGAGCGAAAGAAACGTTTTTTATAAGTCTGCCCAACTTTTGCTAAAAAATATCTCCAGGAAAAGTACTGGTCCAATAATTATGCACACAGTGTAAAACATGGCTCTTGTTTTAAGCATGTCATACATTATCATGCTGTAATTTTTGATGCTATTTTGATGAGAGAATGCAAAATAATTTCTCATCTATTGATTTTCCCACAACAAATAGCCTAAAAATCCCAGTGGTGCAAGGACTAATGAACAACATGTATTTACAGCAGGCATCTTCAATTAATCACCATAGCAGCTGTGTTTCCCATTAAACAACAAAGCGTGACTGCGTATCACTAGTGGTCTTTAGGCTTACATGAGGCCTCTGTTAATGTCATAAGACCCCATAGACACTAAAGGAGGGATATACAGAATTCTGCATGAAAAACAATGAGAACGATTATTCGTATATGAATCCTCCCTTCACCTTTATCTGGCCCATTCTAATTTTAATTAAATTGCGCAGTGAAGCAAGATATTTGGTCATCAGTATATAGTATTGTCTCTTCAATAAAGGCTTTAGACATGCAATAGTATTATGCATTGACACCAAATTCCTGTCTGCTTGGGAACTGAGTCATTTTATTAGTTCCTTTTGGTGATTTACTTGAAATTGCATATGGATTTGATTAATGTTGTGAGGTAAAGCTCTACTGTCTATGCAGTAGCAATATTTCTAAGTAATTTGTTTTGGGCACATTAAGCTTATTGAATATATATATATATATATATATATATATATATATATACACAGTATAAATATATATAGCCTGTAATCATTAACGAAACCTCTTTTGTTTGTTGAGGCTTACAAAGCTTGGATTGAAGATTTATGGTACTTCACCAGAATTCCTTAATTCCTTCAGTTTAATATCCAGTGGGTTAAATGGTAGCACTTTCCACGAAGGTCTGGATTTGTACTTTCCATGCTCAGTGGCCTATTCGTTTTATCCATTTATACCACTACATTTTTTCAGGAGTAATTTAGGTTAAGTAGCTAGCTCATGGGTACATGAGTCAAAACCCTTCCTGGGACATTAACCAGCAACTATTAGGCTACAAGTCCATGTACTTTATTAAAGCTACAGTCTGCACCCCAGTGAATGTGTATTTGTGAACCACCACCCCCCAAATTTATGTTTAGCCTGCTTTGTGCCCTATGCTTCATGGGCTCAGGATCATCGTAAGCCTGACTGATAAGTGTTATAAAGCTAACCCAATTCAAGATGAATAGCATTTTAGAGACTTGAAATAACCAAGGCAGAGGACAAGGGGATCATAATTTGAATCTTAGTATACAACACCCTGAATCCCACATTGTCAATGTTTATGGCTTAGCAATTTTAATTAATCATACTTTACAGATTCATCCTTCTATTGTCCAGATGGCCAAAAATATCCCCGAAAATTCCATTTATGGTGGGCTCACCTACAATTATGTAACTGCAGTTACATGTTGGAATAAGGAGAAAAGTAATTATCCTTGTTATTATTTACTTTTTTTTTTGCACCGAAAGTCCAAATGTTTATGAAGAGTCATAAAAAGCCCAATAAAAATGAACGCGTCACGTGCCAAATTGCTGACAGAAACTCACTTACTGGAATGACTCCCCTGGTTAAACAGCTAGAAGCAGTGATATTGGATTCCAATCCCCTGATGGAGATGCAGACCACTGCACCACCTCTCTGGGTAACAGCATTGTCATTCTGTTTAACTGCAGGCGCTAAGGCCTCACTCTACATGCTATAAAGCATTCCTGCTGTTTTTTATGCCCTTTTTCGTATTTTTATGGTTGCACTGCTGATAAATTTTGCTTCTCTTAAATGTCTTTTTTTTTTGGAAGAAAAATGCTATATACAAGGTAGAAGGATTTTTTTTTGTTGTGGAGGTTAATTAATTTTGTTCCTATTTTTATAAGAGCTAATTACCAAGCTATTGGTTGTCTAGTAATTAGGTCTTTCACTTCATAAGATTTCATTACTTTCTTAGACAGTCCCTGACTAAACGCATCCTCCTATTTCTGACTGACTGGCTGGGGTCCAGAGGCACTGCATGAGCAACAAAACTAAATACAGACATACTCTACAGTTGTAGTTATACTACAGTTGTGTGGTGGTCAGCATTTAAATCCTTTTTCCTTATCTTGAGGATCAGCAAACGTCATGGGGTTGCAAATGGCCGTTGTTACAGGACACGTGGCCTGCACTTTCTGGATGACGCCTCAAAATGCAGCCTTCTGGTTCTTCTGGTTGTGGTTCCAGCTTCCATGGCTAGGTGGCGTTGGATCCCAAACGAGCCCCCAGTTACTATCAGCTACAGACCTAGGGGCTATCTGAACTTGCAGTAAAGGATGCACAGGGAATAGAAGAGAACCACACAGTTACGTCCAGCTACAGCTTAAGCCAGTTTATTTCTGGGCGACCTAGGTGGGCGTCTCCTCTACTGACTCACCTTGCTGCAGTGCCCTCTACTGCCTGGGTGGAGTAATTGAAGTAGAGACTATTTAATGATGGAAAAAAAACGATAACTTCAGTTTCAAGGAATTCATACTCTCTAAGATGTACAATACCCCAAATCCCACATTGACAATTGTAATTAATCATACTTTAGAGCATCATCCTTCCATTTTTCTAATGCCTAAAAATATTGGAAAATCACATATTGTTTACGTTAGAAAAACCTACAGTGTACAGTTGTGTAAGGGAATAGGGAGAAAGTAATTATACACACACACAAAGATATGGCATACTTGGGATTTTGTTCCCCTTTAAATTGCAACACAAAATTTTGCTGAATAAATGTTCTGCATAAAGAATACATAGTCTAATAATTTATTGCCCCCTCTGTATTATGTATCTTCTTCATTCTGAAATATGACAACTGTATATCAGTGGGTTAAGGAAGACCTTAAAGAATACAAAAGTTGGGAGCGGGGTAAACATCAGTCATGTCTGTCAGAGTGTCATGAATTAAAATATACTTGTTCAGTTTTTCCTGTATTCTAAACATACAGCAGATTCCATCCAATTAGCAAATGAATTATTAAAGCCGGTCAATGTGCATTTTCTGGAAATCTGATGGTATGTGAGGAAGTCGTGGTTACAGATGTACGCTGGCCTGCCCTGCTGTGTCATTTGGGTGGTGTAAAACGGATTCTGCCAGGACTGTAATGAGGCGCTGATGAATGGACCGGGTAATGATGTATATCCTTTGAAGGACAGTCCAAGACCGGCTTATCTGACACACTCCCTTTTAATAATGCCGATTATGGCAATTACAGGCTGTGATTACGCAAAAGCGGGGATGCAGTGCAGATGTCGCTTAGACACCCGAGTCGTCCCTGTTTTCTCCCACCTTAAAATGTATCATACAGTCGTCCCATCTAAGGTAGCATTTGGCTGGAAAGATACCACGAGCCGATTATTAATGTGGCAGATATTCACGACATGAGGCCAGCATGCTACTCTAATGAGGTCTCATGAGCTTTCATGATGACTCCATCGTGGGAGCACACGATTCTTTTCATCCTCCGTCACCTTTTATGTGTGTGAGTATATTTCTCTGTAACTTTGTGTTGATTAGCCAGTGCTTTTAACCAAAGTGACTTCGTCTGAATTTATTTATTTTTGACCTATTTGTATAGCTGTAAGTTTTACCGAAGCATACGGCCATAGTGTTTCTATATATTCTCTATATCCATACCCATCCTGCTGTCTACTGCCCACATTTGTAATCTTGTGTGTCATTGACGTCACTTCCTTTATTATGAAACATCTATTTTGTTTGAATATTTCTCTAGAAAGACACCAGGATTTCCCTTGTTAAGCATCACACAGACCTCAGTTCATTTGTTAGAGCTTTTTTTTGTTTCAATTTAATCTAGTTCAAATTTATTTATATAGTGCATTTTCATGATATTACATTGTCTCAAAGCACGTCGTCCCTGCCCAGTGCCCCCAGAGAGCAAGCCAGAGGCAACGGTGGCAAGGACAATCTCAGTCATAGGAAGAAACCTTGGGAGGAACCAGACTCAAAGAGGGAGCCCATCCTCCAGGGACTGGGGCAGAGCAAGTCCAAAATAGCCAAGTCCCATTTTATAAAGTCAAATTGTGTATAACCCAGGTATAAATGCAGAAGGTCCAGCTGATATCTGGGCGGGTGAGTGAGGAAGCTGCTTCCATCGGTGGGATAGAGAGGGGATGTGCTCCAGCAGCTTACAGTGTGTTTCACCCACTTACAATCAACCCCTGAAACTGGTCATTCCAAAGAGCACCTGTGAAATTTGCTGTTCGTTCTCTGATTTGTAGAAGATCTGACAGGTGCATTGCGGCTTCGTAAATTTAAGCTTGTGCACATTCCTTTTTGAGTATTATATTGAAGCTGGAAACATGTGTATCCATATTGGGATAGGTTTATCTTATGTTTTAATGAGAGCATATTCTAAAAAAAATTTACTTTGACAAATAAATAGTAAAGAAAGAAAGTAAAGAAATTCAAAGATTTTAATAATTTTTAAAGCACACTAATGGGTGCAGAAAGAAGCATTTCTGTGTGAATGAATGAATGTTATATTTACAGAGCAGTTTTTCAAGACTTTTACATTGCTTTACAGAAGCAATGTGGAGCCACTTCATCCACCACCACTGTGTCACACCCACCTGGATGATGCGATACAGCCATTCTGCACCAATACACTCAGCACACCATAGCTCAGGTGGAGAAGGGCCACCAGTACTGTGACCGTGACTCTTTATACTCAGCTGGTTTGTTGACGCAAAATCTTGGCCTGGATTTGTACTTTCTGAACCTGAAGTTTCCACCTCCGAGCTTATCTATATATTATCTTCATTATGAGCTAGAGATCCACTGCTGTTTTCAATTGCAAGCACATTGCTTTAGAAATTAAGCACAGTGCACGACAGTCTCCTGCCCTATGGCGTTTGAGGGGCACTCCACATAGCCCCCCCCACCTGTGACCCTCATCGACATTTGGTGGATGGATGGGGAGGATCAAATTGAGTTTCCAATTAAAACTTTCTGGAGACTGGTTATTCGGTGACTGACTTAGCTTAAGATAAAAAGAAAATGTTTAAGCTTTTTGGATAAGGTTTGGAGAAGAAAGAATGGTATGAGTAACTATAATACCAGGGTTAGCCCTACATCTACACCTTTTTTATTGTAGCCATCTGTTACCTGCAGGTAATTTACACCTGCTCTGGTGGAAATTACAGTTGAAAAGGCAGAGGGTGCCCTATGCTGTTTCTCCTCTTATCGCTCCCTATGATTCTGATTGTTTTCAGCATGGCTGGTTGCTCAGCAGCCAGTCTGGGCCAAGGGGGACAGATGGTCAGTGTGTGGAATTAGGTCCCTCAGTTTATGATGCCCCTACTTGGCTAATAAATAAAAAAAAATGATGATGTACTGCAAGCCATTCATCTGGAACGGATACACGCTGGCCCGCTTGTGTGACGTGTGTGAGATGCAGCATTCCTCTGCTGAGACGTCGGTGCCGTCCGCAGGAAAGAGGCAACATCCAGTACTGCACTGGCTCAGTCAAACGGCCAAAGCACAGCCACATTCATCACAAAGAATCACGTGTTTGAAAAGACGCCTCTTCATGACCTTTTCCCCACTATCAAGCACACCGGTAAATGTCGTGCAAAAGTTTTATGTTGATTTTTTAATTTTTTCTTTAGCTGTCATGGGACTCAAGAATGGTCACCTGAGGTGCAGTTTAAAAATAAATGTATAAATGTAACTATCATTTCCCATGACCGTTCATAACCGTTTTACTTTACAGTTATAGTATTTGCAATGAAATGTACTGTCAGAAAAGTTCCCAGGTTCATTGCAGCATGAGTAAATGTTTATTTTTTATGTAATGCGAAAACCAAATATTTTAATATAATGAAGCTCGTTTAACTGCATACTTATGAACATTTTATAAGTTTTGAATAACCGTCCGCTATTTAATGTAGCTATATTTTAGCCTATCAAACATTTAGATGTAACTCATATGGTACCATATGCATTTATTGATTTAGGAGACACATTTGTCCAAAGCAACATACAAGTGAGGATCTGAAAGCAGGATAAAAACCTTGCCCAAGGACCCGATGGCATTATGATTACTCTACCAGCCACATTTTTTCCAACTATGACCTTCCAAAATGGGCAAAGAGCCCTATAACTGACCAAGCTGCCCTTAAATACAAGGTTGGTACATCACACCACCGTCTATATAATGGGTCAACTTTAAGAAAATTATTCTTTTTCATTAGCAGTGGTGTTACCCACCCTGGCTGAAATCCCCTCATCTACCTTATCTGAGGCTAGAAGAAATCTGGCTCCCTGTATCTTAATTAATAGTGCATTTTCAACTGTGTCTTATGAAAACTGAGGTTTATCTATAATTCTCAGTGTACTGTTATGGCATATGCATAATTAAATGTGCCAGTGTGGCCAAATCAGGAAACTTATTATTAATATTGTAAATTAAGGATTAGCTTCTGAGGGTACAGCCCTGAACAAGAGGGTCTGGGTAAACATATGAATTATTCATCTGAAAACGGCACTGGATTCTGAGAGAATAAAAAAAAAGGCTAGAGTCTCATGTATAGCCAAGGCAGTCTGTCATTAGTTTTACACAATAATTTCATTCACTTTTATATTACAAAACTGAGCACTTCCTATATGTATGTAGACAAAAGTATTGGGACGCCTGCCTTTACACACACATGAACTTTAATGGCATCCCATTCTTAATACATAGGCTTTAATATGGATTTGGCCCACTCTTTGCAGCTATAACAGCTTCAGCTCTCCTGGGAAAGCTTTCCACAAGGTTTAGGGGTGTGTTTATGGGAATTTTTGACCATTCTTCCAGGAGAGCATTTGTTAGGCACTGATGTTGCACAAGAAGGCCTAGCTCACAGTCTCCGCTCTAATTCATCCCAAGGTGTTTTGTCGGGTTGAGATCTGGGCTCTGTGCAGGCATTCTTGGTTCCTCCACACCAAACTCGCTCATCCATGTCTCTGTTGACCTTGCTTTGTGGACTGGTGCACAGTCACGTTGGAACAGGAAGGGGCCATTCCCAAACTGTTCCCACAAAGTTGGGTGCAAGAAGTTGACCAAAATGGCTTTGTGTGCTGAAGCATCAAAAGTTGGTGACTTCTGCACACAGTGTGCCTCAGCCTGTGCGGTCACCACTCTGTGATTTTACGTGGCCTACCACTTCCTGGTTGAGTTGCTGTTGTTCCCAATTGCTTCCACTTTGTTATAATACCACTAACAGCTGACCATGGGATATTTAGTAGTGAGGAAATATCATGAATGGAATTATTGCACAGGTGGCATCCTGTCATTGTGCCATGCTTGAATTCACTGAGCTCCTCAAAGCAACCTATTCTTTCAGAAATGTTTGTAGAAGCAGTCTGCATGGCTAGGTGCTTGATTTCATAGACCTGTGGCCATAGAAGTGATTGGAACATCTGAACTCAATTATTCGGAGGGATGTCCCAAAACATTTGGCAATGTAGTGTATACATATTGGTGACATATGTGTGTGTATCTCCCCATTCCCAATTAAATATATATATCCAACTGCTCGTTGACGCAAATTACTGATCAGCCAATCACATGGTGGCAGCTCAATGCATTTAAGCATTTTGACATGGTCAAGACGAACCGCTGCAGTTCAAACCGAGTTTCAGAATGGGGAAGAAAGGTGATTTAAGTGACTTTG
>JAODKL010000002.1:20725202-20754637 GCA_026780765.1 Petrocephalus schoutedeni | reverse complement strand
CAGACTGGTTTCTTGAACATGACAATGAGTTCACTGTACTCAAATGGCCTCCACAGTCACCAGATCTCAATCCAAAAGAGCACCTTTGGGATGTGGTGGAACGGGAGATTCGCATCATGGATGTGCAGCCAACAAATCTGCAGCAAGTGTGTGATGCTATCATGTCAATATGGACCAATACCTCTGAGGAATGTTTCCAGTACCTTGTTGAATCTATGCCACAAAGCATTAAGGCAGTTCTGAAGGCAAAAGGGGGTCCAACCCGATACTAGCAATGTGTACCTAATACAGTGGCCATATATATATATATAATGTAATGCGAAAACAGGTGGGTCCCCATGTTCACTATTAAAGTTACTTTGCCATGGATTCCAAGGATGAAAAACAGATGACTTGGAATGCGCTATGGAGACTTCCTTGAATAAAATGTTTGTAAGCATTGTTCTCATTTATTGGTGCCATTCCTCTTTGCGAGGAGATCTCGCATTCACAGAAATGCGAATAAAGCGATTAAAGTATACCTAAATATGAATAAAAGTTTTTTTCTCTTGCATATATCTTTTTGCTGTGCATTTTAATACGAAATAAAATGTCGTTTTTGTGACATGATAACAATAAGGTACAAGTTTAATTAATTTAATTTATTTCATTTAATTAAAAAAATGAAATTATATAATTTCATAATATATATATTATATATAATACATATAATATAAATCATAATATATTTATATTTATGAATATGATTATAATAAATTCCTCTATTATGGATAACCATGACACAGGTGTCTAACCAGTAATCTAGTGATCCTTCAACCCTTACCTTGCTCAGTGATCCAACCTGAGATCCCATCAAGGGATTTAAACGTTCAATCACCTCCCAAACTGACTTCTGCGCAGCACCCACTGGCCTCGAGTTCAAGCTGGAATTCGCTCTAAATGGTTTCCGGATTAAATGTCTCTTTCTATCAGACAGCTTATTTACAAGGATTCCAGTCATAAGTGTAAAAAATGGTGTAGGGAAAAGATAAATAAAAAAGGAGAGCCCCTCAGGAGATTTAAAGAAATGTTTTTGTGGGTCTTTTTGGTTCTGTTTGCCTGCCCTTGACTAACGTGGTTGGCATGACTCTGGCCTGTGACAGAGATATATATTTTTTTTATTTAAGTGAGTGTGGTGTTGATGTTGACTTTACATTCAAACATGAACCCATTCTAAATGGTGAAGTTCAAATATACATCTTACAAAAAATATTTTCAATAAAAAAGTACCTTATGGATAGAGTTGATGATAATAGGTGAGAAGCAAATTGTGGATAAATCATTTTCTCTGTAGTATAACTGTATTATACCAAGTGATTGCAGGAATTACAGCAATTATTATATAATTCTGTATTGAATTATGCATTTATGAAAAGAAAATAATTTTTCTGCCCTATCATGTCTTGAAACAGTTTCAATTCAAAGCTGAAAATTATGTGTTTTAGTGAATTTAGTGAAAAGTACACTAATGTCAAGAACGGGGAATTCCTTTCAGAAAAATATCTGATAGATTTACCATTTCAGAGCCTCTAAATGATATATTTATGCTCATTAATACAGCTTTACATTTAATCAAATTTTAAATAAATGTGGAAGTAGCTTTCTTGATGTTTTTGTTAGGTTTTTGATGGGAAATGGCTGATTTACTAAATAATTATATAGTTGCATTGTCAACTGCAATCCAGCATATCAATGATGAAGTACAACTCAAATTAATACACAAGGATTGCTTCATAGAAATGTATATGTAAACAATAGACCAAATAATTTGAGATTTAAATGTGACATACTACATCATTGCATCCTGATATGACAACACCATTTTTTAAATTCCATCATAATCTATGACATTTTAACATTTACTTACTGTCAGTCGACCTTGCTTAAAATGGCTATTCTGTCAGCTGAGCAATGCAATTGCAAAAAGAAAAAACTACTCACAACTGTGTGTATCGAAATAAAGGTAAATAAAATGGCTTTCGAATTAAGCAGGTCAGCGATTATCAACCCCACACACATACACAAAGCTCTAGAAAGAAATATCTGTTTTATATTGACTGTGTACTGGATTGCCACTCCGACAGCCCTGGTGAATGATGCTATTTTTATGCACTCTAGGACGTGAATACTCCGTCAGCAACCTCTTTGACTTGAGGTCACTGAGGTTACTAGTTGTGGTAGGCACCTATGATGTGATCTAACAGTGAGCTCCCAGCTGCACAATATACAGTGACTAATGATGGTGATTTTGCTCCATGGAAGCACAGAATGGATCTGTAGATTCCTAGTAGCCCTTAGCAATAGCTGGTGCAAATATCGGGGCTTGCACGCTCAGCAAACAAGGATGCTCATGCCCATCTGTTCATATTGAGCTTTCTCTAATCTTGTTTACCAGTTATTGGACGCAAGGCTTGTCAATGATGCCCCATAATGGGTTTTCTTATAATAAAAGGATAGCACAAGATAAGCAAGAAGTCCCTCAGGATAAGCTACCGTATTGATTTTTCATAAAATTACCATCAAATGAGATATGCTTCTCAGCCAGCACATAAAATTGTATGTTCGTTTTATATTTTATGTTCATTTTACTCCAAAACTTTGCTAAATTTACATTTATTTTGCACACTAAAAGTACATCTCTTGTAAAGTTTAAAAAATCTGTTATAGCAGTATTTACATATTCCATCAAATTCCATAAAATTACCATCAAATGAGATATGCTTCTCAGCCAGCACATAAAATTGTATATTCGTTTTATATTTTGTGCTCATATTACTCCAAAACTTTGCTAAATTTACATTTATTTTGCACACTAAAGGCACATCAAGATCTTTTATAGTAGTATTTAGATATTCGTACACATATTTGTACTTTGTAATTCTGTGTTACATTTCGCTTTATGCCTGAGTGTTTCTTTATGCCTGAGTGTTATTTATCTGCAACACAAACCTTTCCCCATAAAGTTTTAAAGTACTCCAAATTTGAAATCTATGTGATACATCTTTTTATATGCATTGTAGTTATTAAGCAAAAATGCGTCTGTTAGTTTAAAGCATCACACCAGTCCTAAAATGACAAATTTAAACATTCTGTGAGGTTACAAAAGAGAGAAATGTCTAGGCATGCAAAATTTTTCATTTTATGGACTTTATGTAAGGGAGTGACGCGATACTGGGGCTCAGTGGGTGTTTGGGTAGGTGTGTTGCTTCACACCTTCAGGGGTTGGAATTGGAATCTCACCTCCCCTGTGTGTGTGGGGCCTGCATGTTCTTCCTGTGTCGTGTGGCGTTTCTATCAGCACTCCATTAGTCAAAAGACATACTGTTACGGTAATTGGCAATCTGATTGCACTTGGTCTGGATGATATATCTTCCTTGGAAAAATGGGTTCTCATGATTATTTTGGTTGGTTTTCTAATTGCTAACTGTTCAATTACCACACAATCCAAAATAAGAAAAAATGCTTTGCAGTGAATGTAATAGAAAGTAGATTCATTGGCAGTCTGGAAAGTATGGATGCTGGTTAAATCAGACAGTTACTCCAACCTAGTCTCTGACTTAAACACTAGTTACAAGAGCTACGTTACTGCATGCTGATGTTGCTGCAATGTTACATTTCAGGATGCATTAGGCAGTTGCCACTGAATTAGCTTACATTTGCACTCAGAAGGTCAAGTAGGAAAGTAAATTTTAGAAGGAGAAGGTAGTTGCATGTCACTAGGTTGTGATAAACTAAACTGTGTAGGGATAACGTTAATTTCTCAAACTATTTTAAACTTTCTACTAGGAAACAGGAATGCGTTCAAATTGATAATTATAGTTAGTACAATAAACACATTCAATGTAATAGATGACGCTGAAGATAATAAACAAATAATAATAATAAACACATATACAAATTACACTTAAAAATAGACAACTTTTTTATTAAGCAGGTTGTTTACCATATACATAATTTAGACCTCCCAAATTTTGGATATAGAGGTTGGGCTATGTCCTCTCTTAAATCTGTTTATGCCCCTGCCTAGAAATGGCCCGGTTAATTCTGCGTAAAATTTCCTTTTATTTCTTGGCAACATAATTTATTCCTAGGCATAAACAATGGCTCTGTTTTTTCCAATTCGATCCAAGGTATGTGCCAGGGAGTGGATGTCGCAGATCAATCGTTCCATCTCCCTGGTGGCTGCACCCCATCCCCCCGCTTTTGGGTGGCCCTGCCTGGTCGTACTTCATGTCCTGCTGCCTATAATAATATAAACATTTAAATGACCAAGTAAAGAAAATCGCTGTTTTAACGTTAGGATCAATTCTCAAAATGAAGATGTTTAAATGGAAAGAATCGATATTTTAGTATAGATCCGCACATCCCTAAAAATTTCATACCATTAATTGTGAAACACGTGGTACCTGCAATGCAGTTTTGTCTAAGGATATAAGGTATAAGTGCACTTTATATATATATTTAATTTCCTTTCTAATTTCATGTTTTAGTTTTATTTTTAAGCATAAACCCCGGGAATGTGCCTCACTGAATTAATCTTTTCAGTTTTTTGTCGATTGTTTAAATGCATATTTTAAATTATAAGAAATTTGTGGTGGAGATCTTTGTGGGAATGTGCAGCTATAGTGTTTACGAAAGGAACGTGAGATGCCATCTGGTATCCTAATTATTCCGGGCTGAAACAAAATGGGAGCGTTTATCTGCATGTAAATAAAGCATGTCCCTGTGACGAGGCATTTCCATTTCTGCGCACACAGGAGGCAGATGCACTTTAAAGGAGATTAATTGGAAATGTCTGCTGTTTAGGCACAGGAAGTTGTCGGCACCAGGAAACTCGAGTGAGCGAGGTTTTCTTGTAGATACAACAGGCTATGAGCAACGTCGCAAGATCTAATTATGTACTTTAATTAAATATGAACCGAGTTTGTCGTTGTTGGTGGTTAGAATGTTGGTTAGAATGAAAAGAATGAAGTAAAAATACATGTTAACCACACCCTTCCCAATTTATTCCCTGGCATGGCCTTAACAAGCCATGCCTGGTGCTTGTTTGCCTTACCTCTTGTTCCTGCCCCTCATGTTAATTACCTCCAGTTGCCTTCTGTTTACCTGTCTCCTGTATACTTAAGTGCTTCCTTAGTCTTGTTTTCACCAAATCAGTCATTAGCTTCTCTACTAGTGTTGTCAATGTCCAGTCCCCTGCTGCCTTCCTTATTTGGATTCCCTGCAACCCTGTTTTGTTTTCGGTTTGTCGCTCTTTAGTTTAGTAAGAGTCCTTTTGTTTGCCAACAACCTCTCTTCCTGTTATATTCGTTCAGCTGGTTAACAGAGAATGACTGATCTCCACTACAGCTCCTGCAACTTATACCCTCACTCCGGCTTACAATCTTCCATGAACCCGGTGTTTCGAATAACCCAGGTATCTGTCTCCCAAAGAGGGAGATGGGGGCAGTCCATCCGTGGTGGCCGTGCAGGTGCCAACCTCCTGTTAGCAGGCCCCTTGGGGCTAAAATGTCCCTATTCTATATGTTCCTCGATACCCTCCAGTTCCTGTGTCTCTCCAATCCTGCAGATTCCCTAGTACCCTCCTGCTTTTATCATGTGGACCCTGCTTCCAGTTCCAGCCCAGCAGTTCTCTCATTGTCCATTGGCCCTTCCAGCACTGTTAGTCCCTCCCTGGCCCTTCAAGCTCCCTTGACACTCTCTGACCCCCTCTAGTTCTGTCAGCCCCTTGGCACCCTCTGGCCCCACTGGACATTTAAAGCCCTCCGGTCCTGCACCCTGGAGGGGTTTTATTTCAGCTGGGACTGGATCCAGAAAGACCCACGGCCCCAGATCACCACTTGTCTTTCTGGGGCCCGCAATGAACTCTCTGGGGCCACAGAACAGAACCTAACTGCCCTCCGATATCCATACCTGCATTTCAGTTTTTGCCCATTTGCCTTGTTCCACAGTTGTTTTATCCTGTTCTGTTTCCCTCTCATATGGTCTATCCATGTTTGTTTGTGTTCTTGACCTTGTTGTATCTTTACCCGTCTACCCTGGTGTGTATTGCATTTACCTCCATTCCCTTCATTCCCAGTGTCTCATTGATCCCTGGTGTGAGTCCCCAGTCCCTGTCTGCCCCTGCCTGTTCAATTTTGTCTTTATGCTGGTTGTCCTGCTTGGTCTTGTCCCTTTCCCCAGTGTTCTTGGTTCCCTGGATGTTGTGTTCAGTGGTTGTGTCCAGCCCCTGTTTGGTCCTGTCTCGTCTTGCTCTTTCCTGACCCCAGCATCTACCCTTTAGTTCTGTCCCTGGGTCCCCACACTGGCTCTTTTTGCATGCCTGGAGGTGGGAGTACTGTCATATCTGCCTTGTTCACCTTACCTTTTATTCCTGCACCTCATGTTAATTATCTCCAGCTGCCTCCTGTTTACCTCTCATTTCCTGTATACTTAAGTGCTTCCCAGTCTTAGTTTTGCCAGATCGGTCATTAGCGTTTCTACCAATGTTGTAAATATCCTGTCCCTTGCCCGCTCTTTAGATTAATAATAGCCCTTTTCTTTGCCCATGACCTCTTCTCCTGCTACATTTGTCCAGCTGGTTAAGACAGTTATGTTTATGGCACTTTGGCATGGTTTGACAGATTTACTCGATTCGAGTGTTTAATCAGATTGCGACAAAGTGCAAAGCATCGGCAATTTTAATTTCCTGTATCAAACTACAGTAAATGCACCATAAAAGGAACACATTTCTAAGCATTTAAACAGTTAATGGCTTTGATATGCAAATTGGAGGGCCAACCATATGGTGCATAATTAAGGACAGGATTTTGTTCTTGTGTGCTTAAAATGCATTTAAAAATGCCTGGCATCTCAGAAGTACATACTCCAAGTGTGATGGTTCTGGGCCATTGTATCCCGCAAATGCAAGTGACTTTGGGCGGCCACAAGCTGTAGTTTACTGATAACAAAACCTATACATCTAAAGTGAATGCCACATGTCCTGATCTGAAAACCCATTTCAGTAATCTCATTTCTTCACAAATGATAACTTTGTCACCAATCTGCTTTTCCATTTCTGGCCGTTTTATGCTACCAACGGGAGCAGCTTTCGACCTCAGAGTGAAGACACTTGTTTACCTATTGACAGAGACCTAGATCTTATTCCTTTTAGGGGTAACTTTAAAATTGGGGGAGAAATGGGATGTTTGGGATAAGTCAGTGTCCATCTTAGTCACACACAGCAAAGCTTGAGGGACCATGACTGTAACAAATATGGCAGTTTTGAAGATGACTCCTCTCCTCCTCATCACATACCTGTTAGGGCAAAGTGAATACCTTGAACGGAGCCGTTTGTGGTGGGGTGGGGGTGTTTACCTATTGAATCTAGGCTTTTGGTAGGAGGCGTAGGTTGTTCAAAGTAACACAGGGAGGGCAGGAGGGGGCCTGAAGCAGCTGCTGTCTATAATCCTAATTAGAGAGCTCACTGTATCAAACATGCCCCAGACCGAGCACTTCAGGGAGAAGTAAGAGCAGGAGTCTGTTCAGACACACTGAGCATTCCGGGCAGACCAAAAACTATGTGTTTTTGCCAATTTTTTTTTCTTTCTTGTTTTAAACAGGTAACAGACCAGCACTACAGCTAAGCATCTGTCATTGCCAGTAATTTTCAAGTAATTTTTGAACAATTTGGTTATGCTGATCAAAATATACCCCCTTTTCTGAGGTTTTCTTCCTTTCTATTACAACACACAGTACTGGTCAGTTTTAATGTGTTTTCCAAGTTATGTGGGTCTTCTGTTTCCCAAATGTCATACTAGACACAGAAAATATTACAGTGTACAGAAATACATTGTATTTCTCCAGGAATTCTATTATCCTTTATTAAAATATATTGGTTATAAAATGGCAGAGATACAATTTGTTTGGTTTATATCTTGTGTATTTAATGTCGTTTCCATGGCATCAGAAATTATTCTTGGGATTCCTATACATTAATGATACCAGGACCATGTCTGGGGACTGAACTGACCCTTATAAAAATGTTCAATCTTTAGAGGGTGGGGTTCATCTACAACATTGCCAAAATAATGAACGCTTCACTGCCCCCAGCAGAGTTTGTATTATGTTTTATTAAACAGGTCCTGCCAAAGACAGTCATGCTGTAACAAACACCAAGAAATCAAGGGGTGTTTTGAAGAGTTTCTTTGAAAGACAGTCTTATATTTCTGCAAAATGCCCCTTTTCACTCAAAGGTAAGGACAAATGCTTGCTCTGCGTCATCCTGGAATCAGGTGATTTTCATAATGCATTTCCAGCTCGATTTCTTGTTGCGGTTTTCCTGCCCTGTATCTGACTAGTCAGAAAATACCAGGTAGTGTACGGAATGATAACATCACGTTAGTACCTATCACCAATGCATCTCGGTACTCCATGCTCCTTTATAAAATGGCAATCTCAGTTCTGAGACTAGACTCTGGGTTGCCACTGACTCTGGAGATTTTTCTGAGCCTACACAGTATGATGCAATATATCAAAGTGAATAATAAATATATCTAGGAATTCATTCACATGGCTGATTTTTCCCCCTTTTTTGAAAAAAAAAATGTGGTAATATAGCTGGTGCGTTAACCCCATTGGAAGCCGTACTTACAGGGTCATGATTGGCAAGCTGAGCCTTATTCTGCATACCGGTCATCCAGATCTTCTCAGTACGCTGCTGAGATCCTAATGTACAGTAAAGGAAAGAAGCTGATGCACAGCTGCAGTTTTTTCTGCTTTACTCTCTACAGTATCCATGATTGTGATTGGCGGCCTTGCTCCCAGAGTTTTCACGTATTGTATTTAAAAATTCAAAAGTTAATTTCTGTTGTTTAAATTACTCAATTGTGAATTGATTTCATATTAAGGTTTCTCATTGCAGTGATGTCTTGTAACCCTACATCTGGCCTAGTGTTAAAGGACTCTGAATCTTAACACTTAAGTATGTCATTGGCTACCACAGGACGGTTTCTCTTCTGTAGTATGGCACATTAGTGTACCCTGGAATGCTTTTAATTTATTTGGACGACCCCAGATGCCAATGTTTTTTGTGTGTAATTTAGAATGCATTCAACATTATCAATAACAGACCACACCTATAAAATGTTAGGGACATCAAGACATGCATTGTACAGATTTTAAAAACTAATCGGTGGCAACAAGATTTGTAAATTTGGTTTGATACAAACTTTTCACTTACAATGAGCTCTTGACATACATAGTCAATGGCTGGGATCCTTTTGAATTTAATGGAGCTAAACTGTGGTTTCCCTTCCGCAGTGGGCCCATAACTGTCAGAAAAATGACTTCTGATACCTGAGAAACCCATAGTTTTTCTAACGCTAACTCTACCCTAACCCTAATTCGGGAACTTAAGCTGACCCTAGGGGCAGTTGGAAAGTATGAAATTTGCAACTTAATTGACCTAATCTGTGATTTCCTCTCCACTGGTGGGCCAGAACTGTCAGAAAGATGACTTTTGATGCCTGAGAAAGTCATTTTTTTCTAACCCTAACCCTAGCTAACCCTAATATGGGGGCTTAGGCTGAGACTAGGGGCTGTTGGAAATTTAAAAATTTGCAACTTAATGATGCTAATCTTTGGTCTCCTCTTCACTGGAGGGCCAGAACTGTCAGAAAAATTGCTTTTGATGCCTCAGAAAGCCATAGTTTTTCTAACCCTAAGCCTAATTTGGGAACTTAAGCTGACACTAGGGGCAGCTGGAAAGTATGAAATTTGCAACTTAATTGACCTAAACTGTGCTTTCCCCTCCACTGGCGAGCCAGAACTGTCAGAAAAATTACTTTTGATGCCTGAGAAAGCAATTTTTTTCTAACCCTAACCCTAGCTGACTCTAATATGGGGGCATAGGCTGAGACTAGGGGCTGTTGGAAATTTAAAAATTTGCAACTTATTGATGCTAATCTTTGGTCTCCTCTTCACTGGGGGGCCAGAACTGTCAGAAAAATGACTTTTGATGCCTGAGAAAATCATTATTTTTCTATCCATAACCCCCTCCTTAACCCTAATCCTAATTCGGGAACTAGGGGCCGTAGGAAAGCATTAAATATGCAACTTAATTGACCTAAACTGTGGTTCCCCCTCCACTGGGGGGGCAGATTTGTCAGAAAAATGACATTTGATGCCAGAGAGAGTCAACATTTTGCAACAACCCTGACCCTTGCTAACCCTAATATGGGGACGTAAGATGACACTATGGGCTGTAGGAAATTTTGAAATATAAAACTTAATGATGCTATTCTGTGGTTTCCTCTCCAATGGGTGGTAAGAGCTGCCAGAAAAAATAGTTCTAACCCTAACCCTACCCTTAACCCTAACCGTAATTCGGGAACTTAGGCCAACACTAGGGGCAGTTGGAAAGTATGAAATATGCAACTTAATTTACCTAAACTGTGGTTTCCCCACCACTGGGGGTCCAGAACTGTCAGAATAATGACATTTGATTCCAGAGAAAGTCAAAATCTTTCCAACCCCAACCCTAGCTAACCCTAATATGGGGACTTACATTATTAGGCTGACATTATGGGCTGTAGCAAATTTGGAAATATGCAACTTAATGATGCTATTCTGTGGTTTCCTCTCCACTGGGGGCCAGAACTGTCAGAAAAAAATTACTTTTGATGCCTGAGAAAGCTAAAGTTTTCTTAACCTTAGCATTAACCCTAACCCTAACTTGGGGACTTAGGCTCACACTATGGGCAATATGAAAGTATGAAATATGCAACGTAATGGAGCTAAACTGTGGTTTCCACTCTGCTGGCAGCCCAGAAATGTCAGAAAAATGAATTTTGATGCCTGAGAAACCCATAGTTTTTCTAACCCTAACCCTAATCTGGGAACCTACTGCATGCTGACACTATGGGCACTATCAAAGTATGAAATACGCAATTTAATGGAGCTAAACTGTGGTTTCCCCTTCGCTGGGGGCCCAAAACTGTCAGACAAATGACTTTTCATGCCTGAGAAACCCACAGTTTTTCTAACCCCATTTGGGAACTTGGGCTGACACTAGGGGCAGTATGACAATATGAAATATGCAACTTAATACCGCTTTTCAGCAGTACTTGTTGTTACTGGTTTATTATAAGTCCATAACAGCTTGTCCTGTCCAGGGTCACATCCAGGTTCTTTATTTTGAGGCTAAAAAAGTGGTAAGCCTGTTACATTCAACAGAATTCATGTACCTGTTTTTACTCCACACAAGCTTTCCGGGGGGAAGTTTACTAGAAGGAGGCCATGGATTTGGAGCAGCACAGAGCCTATAAAGACTTTAAAAGCCCCACTCTCTAACGGTTACATTGTAATAAAATTGTCTGAATGTGGGAACTAATTGATATTGATATTGCTTTATAATTTAAGAATTACATGTGCACAGAAACCTTTAACACTAGCTGAGTAATCAGAAGGTGTGAACGTATCTTTTGCTAATACCCATTATTAAAAGATAAATTGCTGATTGACTGCTTAGGAATTAGAGACATTATCTCATTAACATCTCATCTTGTTGAGGCCAGCAGGTCAGTGCTATAGAAAAAGTCATTCTTCTGCAGATTTACATACTTCCAATTTCCCAGGAGGCTGTTCCTGACTGTCTGGTGTCCACGTCCTCCTCTGATGCACACATGGATTCTGCATGCAGATGAGACGCAGTTGGCACAATGTCCACCTTCTCTTAATTAAGCACTTTATTATACAATTTATGCTGGTGGAAAACGTCTAAGAACAACAGAATAGATTGGAGGATGGCCTTCGGTGACGTATTATCGACCATAACCATATTTGTTCAGGTGTTTTTAAATTTCTGTGAAGTATGTTTAAAGTTCAAATGTAGGGGGCAGGTCAATGTTGTGTCTTTTGTTTTCAGATGTACATTTGTCTCTGTTAAAGCTGGAACTAAACGCTGCTCCAGGTCCAAAGAGACCTCTTAGATCTTTCCTGATCCTTGATCTGCAACCAGGAGATTTGCACAAACTTGCTAATTCACTATTATTATTCGCGTTAATCAGGTAGCCGCCGCACCGGCCCCAGGTGATAGATCAGGCTGGCCCAGCATCCTTCACTGTAAGCTGCGTAGCCAGCAGATTTACACAGTCTGCTTGGGTGGCAGCCAAGAGGCAGTCATGTAATTTGCATATTGCTGTCAGGAGTACACAGGTAGCCTGCTTTCAGGGGCAGGCCAAGGTCAGAAGATGCAAAAGGCTGTTGATTTTTCCGATCTGTTTTTTTTTCCATCCTTCTCTTCCTTTCTCTCAACACAAGCACATCTAAGCAGAGGCTCAGGCATGACATGGGGAGCTCTTCAGTGATGCAGAACCCATAACAAACACTTTGTTGTTTTCCTTCCCCCCCCCCCCCTCCTGAATAGAAAATGATTTTTTTTTTGTCAACAGCACTGACACAGTCATGTGACCTGTGCAGCTAGTTTCATTTTTAAACTAAAATCATTTCACATTAGGAAATAAGTCCACTGTGTTTCGCTGCTGATTGCTTTCATTAGAGAAATTGATCGCATCTCGATTCCATTTACCACAAGATGGCTGACCATAACAATCTCTATTTATGGCCTCCGTTGCAGGGGTCTCTCATCCTTAACTGCCGCTGGTTCTTTACTATAATTTGATAGGTGTGTGTCGTCTGTGGAGTATGACTATTGCACTGTTGTCTGGGGCAGAGGCGTGTTGGGTCTCCTGTAACAGTCAGCTCAAAGGTTAGAACTTAACTTCCCCACATTATAATTTATCATTCAGTCATAATGTTGCACCTGGCAAACATTTAGCCATGTATTTTAAAATATATTGTTTATTTCTCAGCAGATTAGTGCCATATGCTGAATACTAAATATAAACTGTGGAAAACCAGAAAAAGCAGAAAGTTGCTTTATTATTTATTATTACTGTCTCTGTGAAGTGGGGAAAGTCCTTGAACTATTTTGGTGCATGTTTTTCACATTCACAAAAAGCGTGTGATACATTATATGATTTATCGAATGCTGCCACAAACATTATTTAAAAATTTATCATGTTCCCAATAATAACATCCATTTATAACTTCTGCTGATGTTTTGTAGCAGATGAGCTTTTGCTTTTTGAAGCCGTGCACTTTGGATGGGTGGGTGAGGGGAATTCTAAATATATCGTTATTAAAACAAAAGCTGAATTCAGCAAACGACTATCTGTGGGCATTAGATGGGAAATATGTGTACAAAAATCCTGCATAGTCAGTGTTGTCAGTGTTCTTCTGGTTAAACAGTCTAAAAGCAGCCATTTTTCTGTGAGTCGCTTCAGCATTGCATATTTAATATACCAAATTAAATCGGTCTTGTCCATATTAACTACATAAACATATCCAAAATGGTAAAAAAGGAACAAGCTATAAAAGAAGGTGAATTTAAAAAATATAATATAATATATTTATACTATAATGTATTTAAATATAAAATATATTTTTTTAAATAATAGTATAATATTATATAAATATAATATAAATAATATTTTCCAGGGCTAATACTAGACCATCATGCTGTGTACCTATATTAATGCATTATTATAAATTTATAACCTTCCATTTTCTGTAAACCAAATGCAATTACTTAAGCGGTTCACTGAAAAAAGATAAAATACACGCAAGGAGCGCGAGAAGCAGTTTGCTAATTGTTAATTTTCAGTGACGGCAGCCAGTGGGGCGACGCCCATCTGCTCCGGCCGAGCAGTCGCACCTGAGCCGGTAAGAATCATTAAGACTGAAGCAACAGCAAGAAAAGACTTCAGCTGCGTGCCAGCAGGGGTAGGAGGTGGGCCGGGAGTGGAAAGAGCCGCCGTATTTTTTGCTTTGTTTTTATTTTCCCAATTATTTTCACTCGCGTTATTTTTCTTATTTGGTTATATCCTTTTCTTGTCGTTATCCATTATGACTCATCATGACTCGTGCACACATGTGCACTAAGGAGCGGAGCTCATTATTGGCCACACCAGTCACTTTCCTATTTGAGCTTACCTGCCTGATCCCTCAGTGCGAGGCACCGTCTCTTACATGCAGCTCACTGAGTGCCATCTCTGTGTCTTGTATAATGGCTTAACCTTGAATTCCACTCCAGCTCCTGAACCCCTCTGCCCGGCTGACCCCGAGGCTCCCCCAGCATTCTTACCTTCTGTCTTTTGTGCGTTGATAGAACTGACTACCCCGGGCTTTGGACCCCTTCACTTCCACAACCCACCAAGAACCCTGCCTGTGGATACTGTTGTCTGCCTGTCGGTTCCTTTAATTAACTCCCCGCATACAGCATTTATATCCCCGAATTTCTCTTGTTACATTACCGTGGTTTCGTTGTGCGTGTGTGAGACCCCCAGTCTTGCCCTTCCGCTTGCTGTGGCTGAGCTGAACGTCGTCAAGGCTTTAATTTCAAACTAATTTAATTATGCATCTATAAGAACTCCTTGTCCAAATGACGCATTTTGCCGCATTACCTTGATTGGGCCCCTCTTGCATCCTCGGTGTAGGTTGGAGTATCACTAATGCTGCCCAAGGGTAACGAATTTCACAGCGTGGCACCTTGAGTACGGTCCTGCCAGGCTTATTGTCATTCTCCATTAATAATCACATGCTATTGACTTTGCCGGAGGAATGGCTCACAATACAGATGAGACATGCCACCCTTTTGCAAGCTGTCTGCTGCTTATCTGCCATTATTTGTTTGGTTTATAAACATTCACATATATAGCTGTTGCATATTTTTATAATTTTTCTCTCTTGCATCAATGTATACATGAGAGCTAGAGAAAAAGTTTTCGTGTGCACGTATGTGCAAATGTCATTGAAGAGCAAATTTCTAAAGCACGCTGTCCCTTTTCTGAGATGAGGCAGTCGGTGACCCAAAGTCACGATTCCTCATCCAGTTCTACAGTATTGGGAATCTAAACTCACTCAGTCCTCATGCTGCAAAGAGCTTTCATTAAATTTAACAGAAATGGGACTTATGAACTTATCCTGTCCATCTACCTTGAGGACCAGGGCTGTGCACAGACTCCTCGAGGGCCAGCTGCTTGAACGGTTGTGACTTAGGGTGAATTTTGCAGACTCGGGAGGGGCTTAGGTACCCCGAGTCCCCTGCACGTACCTGGTCGTGTACATTTCTGGGTGATGAATGGCAGTCTGTCCCCATATCTCCACCATTCCTTAACCCTTTGCTTGTCCCATTGGTCCCCGGTGCTGTCTGAAGCCCCCATTGAGCCACCTGGTTTGGGATCGTGGTAGGGTTACCTGTTGTTATCTTGTCATTCTCCTATAACGCTCCTGCTGGAGCCAGTGGAATCGCCCGAGTGCTGTTATGTTCTTATTGGTCCTTTTATTGGGGAATAAAGGCATTTACTTTATTGGCATTCAGGTGCATTCGTAAAAATCAATATCATTTGTTATCTTTGTTATCTTTTTTTGTCTAATCTCAGTGAAGAAGAGAAGAGTCCATTTCTAATCCACAATTGTCCTCAGAAAATGCAAACCACCCCCAATCATGTCAAGGAGACTGTTACATTCTACTTGCTTGGATGCTTGCTGAAGTCCAAACTAAAAATAAAGCATTGCCTTAAAGACAGTGTTATGAGGCCTCAGTCTGAGCCACCTGACCCGACCTGCTGAGAGAATTCTGGGATGAAGGTAGGATACAACGAGGACAAGTTCGTCTTCTTGATGCTCTGAGCCTGGATCATGGAGATAAAGACAATCTTTGTGGTGTTATATCAGCCTGTTTGCTGAGAGATTACCAGAATGCCAGCAGCCTTGGCATTGAGGGCTAGGTCAAGACGCCATAGGTGGCTTGCTCCAGTTGACTTAATTCCATAACATATTTCATACCGGAATCTGCACCAGCTGGAGTCACACCACCCCATCGAAGGTGGTTAACTAAAAACAGGTTACAGCGAGCCTGAAAATGCTTCTTAAAAGTTTCCCTCGCACATTGATTTGTGAATATGTAACGCTGACTGATTTGATGCATTGAACTTCAGTGTTTATGGCGCCATGAAGCTGGAATTTCATTTTTCTTTCTTTTTGCGTGCTGGGAAGTTCTTATAAAGGTCAGTTTGTAGTTGATCCAACTGTCACTGGGATGCCGCTGAAAGGGCAAGCTTTCACAAAGAAGCCGAACGCTGGCTCAGGACACCCCAAACTCCATTTCACTTCCATTACTTTCTTGCAGCTGTTATCACAGTGATGTAATTCTTGCCTGCCTCTTACTAGCCAACCTGCATACAACCTGCAATTGCATCCCGCCCCCCCCCCCCCCCCCCGTAACCCTTAACCTTGCATTTCAGTACCTGCAGTCCTAATAATTATGCTCAGACAGTCAGAAAAACAAAACGGAATGTATTGAAATTCAAGCTTACAATTAGTTTTGCTCAAGTCATTTTGCTCCAGAACCAAGTTTTAAAAAGGCTTAAAAATTAATCCGGCAATATTCTTCTGCATTAATAGAGGGATTTTATTTTATTATTTAATTTTTGAGATGACTCATAAATATGAATATACCCAGGGCTGGACTGCAGCTGAACATTAGCCCAGGGGAATATATATATGAATATTCCTGACTGAGGAATGGGTGGATTTTAGAGTGCTGATGGTGACTCTCCAGGTACACTATGTATACCAGAAGTTCACAGCTTTAAGCATCACATATCAGATTTATTAGAGAACCAGACTTGGTCTCTTTTTTTTTTGGAATTAAAAAGTGGGAACAGTGCCACCTCGTGGTCCTTGTGAAAAACATTTTGTGCTGGTCTTCACAGAACGTACACACGCTAAATCTACACGTTCGTTTTAATAAGACGTGGTTTCAATTTGATCGCACTGCAATGCGATAATTATCAATGCGAAATTTTGTGACAGACACAAACTAAAGTGAAATGCTTAAGGGCCACACTGGCAACATTATAAAGGCTCACACGGATTCAAGGTTGTTTCTTCATATACATATGGGAATATTCATGGCAGGAGCTAAGCATTACACACTTATGTTCCGTCACAGGAGCAGAGCTGGGTTTAGCAAAGGTCTTCTGAGTCACTGTTGCCCCTTGTCCCAGCTGGGGAGCCCCCATTGGTTGATTAGTCTATCACACTGCCCCTGCTGTGGGATCCCCACTAAGCCACCCGGACCTTAAGCAGATATATTTTTCAAATGCTTACTCATTTTTTTCCATTCTTAGCCTTCACGTTGGCAGTGCACTATAATGACTTCTTAATTCTCAGCATAACTGGTTCTATCAGTTTCCCTGGCCCATTTTTGTGAAACTGCTGATTACCTTAATCTTGCCAATTGTGAAGCCCTCTACACAGATTCAAATAAAAATAGTTATAAAGATGACTGAAATTTGAATTATTAATCAGTCACAATACTTTGCTTTCTGCTAATAATGAGAGATATTTGCCATCTCCAGCTTAATGAATTAGTTTAGCTGCCTGTTTGGGTTTATATTCAAGAATTGGGTTTAGATTCAGCATTTGCCCCATTTGAAGCTGACTGTAACAAGGAAATCAATAGCTGGATGGAAATTTTGTTATATTTTGGCATAAATACATTTGGTCTAAATCTGTGTTTCCCAGTCTTGTCCATGTTTTTGCTCCCTCCTTGCACCCTGCCAGACCGTCCAGATTTTTGCTCCCTCCCAGCTCCCAGTATGGAGCAAAAATGTGGATCGGATTGGGAAACACTGGTCTAGACTAATTCAGCAGCATAAGAGGCATTGCAGACATTTAAGATGCTGTCTTAGTTTTCGATTCTCCTCTCTCCATACCTGCAATTTTCTTGCTTATTTTTAACTTAATATAACTTGCTGATAGGAGGTCCAATGCAGGTCCATCTCCCAGGAACAATGTGTACTTTTTTGCCATTTCAGTACAGGCTACTTACAAGTCGATGCTGCATTTGCAGAATCATAGCTGCCGGTAGCATAGCCATGTGCATGTTGCACTGGTCACTGAGCCAGTCTTGTCTTCCTGGCCTGCTGTGTAAATTGAGTGAGGGATTATGCCTGTAGTGCTCTGAGACAGCTATGTCATTGCCATGTGTGTGTATGTGCACATGTGTGTGTGTGTGTGTTCAGCCTGAGCAAGCAGGCCTACATACCCCTCACGTTTTTACAGGCTTGGTAATATCACAGCAATCAGAATATAGCTGGCCATGTAAGTATATATACAGTATTTCCACAACTTTAATAGTCTTTCATTCTTTTTCATTGATTTGAAATCGCAGTGAAAGTTAAAAATTATAGTACCACAGCCACTATGTAAGCATTGCCAACAGACCTGTGTTTCTTCATATTCTGCCTGGGAGATCTTCTGGCTCCCAGACCTTAGGCTGCCTCTGTGAGATGTTCATAAAAAATAACGTGTTTAAATCTAACATCAAAATGACTGTCGTATATATCTACTAAAGAGCATGCCACCCACTATCACGATAAGATTACCGCCTCCCCAGATACACATTGACTATCCTTGACCTTCAGAACCTTCCTTGACCCACCTTGCTGACTGCTGATGAGTTGTTGATGCCACGGTCTTCCAAGAGAAAGGTGGCAGCAACCGTCAGCCAATTCCCAGTGCCCAGCGCTCACATGCGATTTCCCTCTGCATGCAGTCCAACACTTTCTTTGCTTTCCCCTCTGACTAACACCAATGTCTCCAAGCTCCTCCTCATTAACAGAATCACTACCGGTCCCCTGGCCCCTTGCACCCTCTCATCTCAGAATTATCCCTTCCACATTCGTCCTTGTACCCACGCTACAATATCACTCTGACCGGTACATTTCTTTGAATAGCTTCTCTAGTGTTTCCGTGGTGTTTTCTGTAACTCTTGTTCCAATAAGTATCTTGCACTCCATGGAAGCTCAACCTTGCAGCACTTGTATTTAGATTGACTCCTTGACGGCTATATGCTTGTGATGTATTGTCTGCCACACTTGTACACCCGTTTGGACAAAAGCGTTGGCTAAATAAAAGTAAATGTGAACATCGGTGCTTCATACGAGCCAGTAGATACAGGCTCTCACCACTGCTGTAAAAGAAAAAAAAATGAAAAACAGTAACGGCTTTTCTTACTGTATGTTCTCCAATGTAAAGGCTGATTTCATACCCGACGTTGTAGGTAGCTTAGTAACCACATACCCTATGTTGTAGGTAGCCATGTAGCCGCATACCCTACCTTGTAGGTAGCCATGTAGCCGCATACCCTACGTTGCAGGTAGCCGTGTAGCCGCATACCCTACGTTGCAGGTAGCTTAGTAGCCACATACCCTACGTTGTAGGTAGCCATGTAGCCGCATACCCTACGTTGCAGGTAGCTTAGTAGCCACATACCCTACGTTGTAGCTAGCCATGTAGCTGCATACCCTACCTTGTAGGTAGCCGTGTAGCCGCATACCCTACGTTGCAGGTAGCTTAGTAGCCACATACCCTACGTTGTAGCTAGCCATGTAGCTGCATACCCTACCTTGTAGGTAGCCGTGTAGCCGCATACCCTACGTTGTAGGTAGCCATGTAGCCGCATACCCTATGCTGTAGATAGCCATGTAGCCGCTTACCCTACGTTGCAGGTAACCATGTAGCTGTATACCCTACGTTGCAGGTAGCCGTGTAGCCGCATACCCTACATTGCAGGTAGCTTAGTAGCCACATACCCTATGTTGGAGGTAGCCATGTAGCCGCATACCCTACGTTGCAGGTAGCCATGTAGCCGCATACCCTACGTTGCAGGTAGCCGTGTAGCCGCATACCCTACATTGCAGGTAGCCGTGTAGCCGCATACCCTATGCTGTAGGTAGCCATGTAGCCGCATACCCTATGTTGCAGGTAGCCGTGTAACCGCATACCCTATGCTGTAGGTAGCCGTGTAGCCCCATACCCTATGTTGCAGGTAGCCATGTAGCCGCATACCCTACGTTGTAGGTAGCCATGTAGCCGTATACCTTATGCTGTAGGTAGCCAAGTAGCCACATACCCTACATGGCAGGTAGCTTAGTAGTCACATACCCTACATTGCAGGTAGCTGCGTAGCCGCGTACCCTACGTTGCAGGTAGCCGTGTAGCCGCATACCCTATTTTGCAGGTAGCCATGCAGCCGCATACCCTACTTTAGGGTGGGCATAGTGGTAACCCGCTTTCTCAGCACCACTGAGGATCTCTGGTGTGGTCCAGTCTGCAGTTCTGGTGTGATTTCTGCACCCGATTGCCGGACAACAAGAGATACTACTGAAAAAACCAGGGCCCTTTGGACTCTTACCCTTTTCCAGCATGCAGCCTTTCAGAGGCTCTGCGGTGTGCTAATGATTTTCCTTATCTTGTCACTTCCCATCCATCGTCTGTCAACTGTCCAATGGAGAAGAAAAAAACAGGCAAGACCAGGGTGATTTCTTTTGTAGAGTTCACCATTACTCCCTGACAATGGCCACTCTCTGTAAACTGTTTTAGCGCTCCGGGCCCTTGCATGGGGCTGATTTAGAAACATTGTCAAACGTTATTACCGTTCCTATGATTCAAGCCTGCTGTAGCTATGAAAATGGCTTCCTTTATTTAATCCAACATTCAACAAAATTGATGTGTGGTAGTTTTCTTACTTGTTCCACAGTACAGGGCTGCCTTTCTATTATCATTTTTTGTTTTGGAAATTTAATTTTAGGTTTGAATTAAAGCACAATGTAAAAAAGAGGCATTGTCTGAGTCTTAAGTAATGTTTTGGTGAAATATGAGGCCAAATGACTTCTCAAGTGTACAGAGAGGTGTTATCGCTTAGTTTTCTGCATGTTATTCAAGTGTAGTTCAACATTTGATATGATTACAGAAAAGCAGAATAACTTATTTGCATGTTTTATAAAGGGTCTTTACCTTATTATGTGTAAGAGCTTAATTCAGCAGCAGCTGGACAATAAAACAACATTATACAGGTCATTGTGGTGGAAGGCTAACATTGCGATGTCCCATTTGCTCCTCAGGCACAAATCAAGCATAGTACATAAAGAAAGACATGGTATCAAGAATGAATTGTGGAACGGTGGGTTATTTCGAAATCATTTAAACCAGCGTTTCCCAACCTGATCCTCGGGGACCCCCAGACAGTTAGCATTTCTACTACCTCCTGGCTCTCGCAGGGATCACTCTCTGGAGGGAGCGACAACAGACTATATGGGCGTCCCTGAGGACCAGGTTGGGGAACACTGTTCTAAACCAGTAAGCTATGATGCAGGTACTTGTTTCATGAAATGATTGTGATTTATTTTCTTTGCTATTTAAATAAATCAGACTTGATGTAAGGAATGTCTGTCTTTCCACATAATGATATAAATAACTGGTGCCTAAGGAATAGGAGAATTCCCCTGTAATTCAGGCAGAATTCTGCATGTTTCTGAAGGAAAATAAAATAATGTTTATTTACCACAGTACCGTAGATGGTACTAGCATTCATTTTATGTTTGAATTACGTAAATATAGTGCCTTTCATCTTAAAGTTCCTAGTAAGGCGTAAAAGTGTTCCCGTATGCCTGAAGAGGGATGGAGGATGCCCTCATTTCGTTTCCATATTCCCTTTGTAAGCCCAACTCTAAAGGCAAATTATGTAATAGAATGTAAACAAATGTATTGTTTCCTAGCAATATTCCATCAGTCCATCCAACTATCGTCAGCTGTTTATATCAGTAAGGCTTACAGGGCCTAACCTTGTTGGCATCACATGTTTGGTTTACATCCATGCCATCTATACAGAGACACAGACACAAGGTCTTTATATTCACTATCGATTCATCTCCCCACTGACTCGACCATGAAACGTCACTATCTGTGACACGGCTGTCAAATAATTAGACAATCTCATTTAAAGCAACGCTCTTTCGCTCGGCCAGAAATAAATAACAAAGAAAAAAAACTCTGGCAGTCTTAGTACTTGAGTGATGGGCAACTGTTGAGGATCAATATTGACACAGATTTGTGGTGTAATTTCCGCACTATATAGGGCTTTTTATTTATGGTGCCGGAAACTGGAGACAGGGGTACTGTAGTTAAATGCTGCCCTGAACTGGGTTCTGGAGGGCATGGTGCAGACTCTCCAAAGGGTTAGCCAGGATGACGCTGGCACATGAGTGTCTGTGCTTCTGGCTGTGGAACATCTTGCTTCGAGATGAAATCTTACACAATGTTTTCCTGTAATTTTCCTAATTCACATGAAGTCTTATTACAGCCTACATGTCACCTAGGTATTGAGGAATCAACAGCTTATTCAGTGATTGATGAAGATATACAGTATGTTGATTTTTCTTTGTCATGTTTAGAGTGGGTTTTATTTAGTTTGTTTTGGTATAACAAGGTCATATTAGTGTGCAATGCTCAATGTCAAATAAAAATAATATGATTTGTGCATTTGGAGAATATCAGAGCGCTTACAAACCGATGGTGTCTTCCTCCTGAAAGGATTGAAGTCATGTTAGATAAATAGCAACGCTGCTCCCTCCTGTGACTATGGAGGCTCTGGATGGAGCACGGCGTGATGCCCGGCACTCGGTGGGGCCGCCTCTTCCTCATTCCGCCACTCTCAGCAGTTTGGGAGCCCCGCAGCGAGCCTGTCGCATCTTAAACAGATGGATGGATCTGTACCTGTCCAGCTGGCCCGTCCACACTGGCACTCGTTGATGTTTACTCTGCCACTCTCGCCATTTGTGCCGCGATGGCATTCAGCTCAGCCGATCCCAAGCCAGCGCAGATGCGAGTCGGGGGGCTGCGGAAGGCATGAGCAATCAATCTCAGAGTGCGGCCTTCAAAGTGGCTCCTCGCGGGGATGGCAAAGCAGCTTAGCACCTCTGATGTCACTAGGTGTGCCCCTGTTGAGAGCTGAGGCACATAAACTAAGCCAACCATTTGTTCCTCTGTAATGTTCATGTCCACAACGTGTGGGAGAGGTAGTCAGCGTCTTGTTTGCTTTACAGAAAGCAAGATTATGTTTTTAGCTTTAGGTGTTCAAACTTGTTACTGAACAAAATTCCTTTTTTTAAATGTATAATGTGTTAAAACGGAGTTTCCCAACCTGGCCCTTGGGCACCTCCAGTCAGTCCACATTGTTGCTCCCTCCCAGTTCCCAGTAGGGAAACATGGAGAGCCAGGAAACACTGGGTTAGAGTACAAAGACAACTGCAAAAGCAATCCTGAATATTTCAAATCACATTTTTCTTAACATGCAGTGCCGCGAAGACCAACATTAATTCAGAAAACTTTCAGGAGTGATTTATCTTACGTGTATTTTGACAGAAAGTTGCTCTCTTTTTCTGACTTTACCAGGTTTTAAAGCAGAGATTACTCCTTAGGTAAATGGCATATTTGTCAGAAACAACAGAATGCCATTATCGCAGAGGAACTCCAAACTTTACCTTCAAAATGCTCAGAGAGATAGCAAGGGCCATAATGGATTCATTAGTGAGATAAGCAGCCAGTTATAAATCAAATCTGCACAAAGATAGTGGGACTCAATATGAGTCACTCTCCCTCTGCTTCTGCCTTCAGATTCGGTGGAGAGATGCACGGAGCAAAATGTAATGGCACCTACATAGGGACCTGTCAGCGTGTTTCCAAGACAACAGCTGCAGATACAGTATGCACACTCTGCCCAAATACATGCTGCCCAATTGAAAATCAGTTAGAGGTAAAATAAAGATTCTTCTGTGTATCATTCTTAATCTCTCAGCCAAATGCTTATTATTAACTTCGTCATCATTCTAAGTATCAGATGTACTGTAAAATATTTTATTTCACTTGTTTGTTCTCTGGCTTAACTAAAAATAGTTCTATTACGGCGTGGCACAGTGGCTCAGCACGTAACATTGTCACTACACAACTCAGAGAGGTGGGTTCAAGCTCCCCAGTCCTTCACATCCACCCCATGTTTGCGTAGGTTTCCCCTGGGCCCTAGTTTCCTCCTACACGGTCTTTCCAGTAGCTACAAGGGAGTTTGCTCAATGACAAGTGAGCAAGTTTAAAAACTTTTGAAACTCACCTGGAGGACAATTAGCAAGACACATAACAAATCATAGTAATTAACTGAAAAAAAAATAATGTCGACTGGTTTTTTTGCTAACGCACCATGAGTGTTTAGGGTATAATTATTTTGTCCACAGCAAACAGTCAGTCTCCTTGAGGAAGACATACTCTACCAGACACATCTACCCACAGAAAGGTTTATTTGTACTATTGTACATTTTTGAATAATTATAAAGACATCTCAACAATTAAATAACATATATGGAATTATATACTGACCAAAAAAGTCAGGGGGTGCATTTTGTGGGTTGGGACTCAGAAGATTGCTGGTTCAAATCCCTGAGTCGACACAGTGATCCCACCATCGGGCCCTTGAGCAAGACCCTTAAGCCCAATTGCTCCAAGGACCGGCTAACCCTACTGTCTTCCCTAAGCCAGTTCCATGCAGTGGCCTCCTGGGATGCTTTTCCAGCTGTCCTGAAGGAGGTCTCACATATACACTGAGCACTCATTGGCTGCTTTTCCTTCACTCTCTGGTCAAACTCCTACAAAACCATTATTACTGTGTTTAGGTCAGGTGGCTAGGTCATGTGATGCATCACTATCACTCTGCTTTGTAGGCAGCTTTGCAATGTCTACACTTTTAACTGGTACTGTAAGTAGGCCAAGTACTTATAAGTCTATACAAAACAACAAAACCTTACAAAAATCTGAAAAGTGATTTCGTCGGGAAATGTTTTTTTTTAATTCTAATATCATTAGTATCTTCTCTCTCTCTCTCTCTCTCTCTCTCTGTTTAAATGATCCGGTGGTTTAAATAAAGATTGTTTTTCACAGTGCTGAGAAATAACATCAATCAACCGGGCAACCCTAATTTGTCAAGCTGACTAGAGTGCGATGCCTTTTGAATCGAGCAGTCAGCATAGGAAAATATAGATCCTGCTCAAAAGAATTGTTTGTCCCTGTGATTTTCAGCTCTTGACCCGACGACATTTTCAATACTGGCTCCATCTGTGCTCAAAATTAATTACACCCGAATAAGCTGTCGATTGACTAAATGACAGCATTGAGGCTGCGAATAGATGCCCGTAATGTTCATATATTCTTTTTTTTTTTACAACTGCTCCATGAAATTAAAAATACTTTTAAGGTTAATCTAAATTTTACAGTTATTAACCCCTGAACAATTACATGAAGGATTGAGCACTCAGTTACGTACAGTACTATTGTATATTAATATGAATGTAGTATAATGTTATGAATTACATTAAATACTAATATTTTAGTGAACCATTACATATCTTTTTTTAGTGACTTCACTATAAGTTCTATATGTTATATATATATTCCCTTTATCCCTAGCATGTGCCTGTGTTGTGATGTAAAATGTACCGGATTGATTATGTGTTTAAAGATGGCCTTTTAGCATGGGGCAGAAAGCCTGCTAATTCTTTTCTGTGGTTAAATGGAGTGGTCTTTTCCTGTGCTCAGGACAGGGGTGAGCTGATTAACAGAGCTGCTGATGTCTGCACTAAGATAAACACAAATTAAAGGGCAAGTTCTTCTTCAACCTGGGGATGGAGAAAACACACACACACATTTTCGTCTTGCAGATCACCTCACTTATGAGTAAGTAGCCGCGCGGCAATAAGAAGGCTGCGGCCTAATTACCGTAATGAATCTTTCGCTGGAGATGCCAAATGGATGGCATCCGTGTGGGCCCCCCCCAAAAAAAGCTCAGCACGGCCTTCACTCTTCACTAATCCATCATGGTAAACAACGCAGCCCTGTGCAGGATTGAATGACAAGGAAGGCTCACCCACATCTGGGGATTAGCGGCAGATTCTCCAGTTAATCTGCGTGGTCCAAGGTAATTTAGTGCAAAGACTGAAGATGTCAGATGGAAAAAGAACGACTAATGTAATTACTTCTCCTATACCCAAGGTTTCCCCTCCAGAATTCCCAGGCACGCCATACTGAATTAGCAGTTATAGAAAATTGCATGTATGCATGGAAAGAATACTATAATCCCAACATCCCAACAGAAGCTGATTCCCTGAACCCCCTACAGCCCCCTGTAACCTCTCTCTGCTCTGGAGAAGCAATGGATGGATATTTTATATATCGTTTTCAGAGTCAGACAATGCTATGCATAATGTGAAGGCCTAATATCTTCTTTTAAAAGGTTCTTTTAAACCAACTTTGCACAGGGGCAGGTCCTGTTATACGTGACAGAGGAAATGCGGAATCCGATTGCTACAGTTTCCATGATAACCTGACCAGGCTGCTGAAAAGGCACATGACTCATACTGCAGAGCAAATTCAAAGCAAACCAGCCCGTGCCTTGGGAGACTGTATAAATTTAATGCTGATTTTATACCAAACATATTTCTTTTTGTTGTTTGTTTGTTTGCTTCTGGGCAACAACATAAGACCCCCACAATGCTCTTCGAAAACCAACACACGTTAAACTTTGAGTACCTTCGTCTTTTGTAAGATTTATCTTTGGACTTAAAAACCAGTGGAATTACGAAATTAACCCTTTTCCCGTGATAATTTCCCCATGTGAAATTTGCCTACCGTTTAATGATGCTCTGGGGTCAGATTGACCCCAAACTCGGGATAGGGGTTAAGCCTGTAGAAGACTCATGCATTCAAATCTCAGGAGTATTAAAAGAAGGTGATACATTGCTTTCTTTGAGGGCTCTAGCGTTTCCTCCATCACAAGCTCTCTCTTATCCGTTAAACTACAAATTCTGTTGCATTGAATGGCATACTGTTTGTGCCAGTGTGGTAACACAGAATAAATATAATTCATAACCTCATGCTGAAATTTTGGATGGCTGCTTTTTCCAGGAATACAAATCGATCATTTCTTCAATTAAAGGCTCAGTGAGGTATCTTTCCTTCTGCGCTGCAGTGCCATGTGAAGATTGTTTTAATCCATTTGGTTTTTGCTCTCACAGTACACCAATTCTATGCTCACAACGACTCGACTGCACCACTCACAAAACTGTGGTTTGTACAAAAACTTCTAACCACTGAACATTTTGGAAGTGATCATCTCCGAGTCATCCTTAGCTTCAGTCACTAAATAGTTGATTTGTAGTTAGGTGGGCACCCTCGGAGAGACAATCTGACTTTTTAATGTGGTTTTACAAATTCACTGCCAGAACAGAAGAAGATGTTAGAGATGTCATGTCTAGCTATGCCTTACAGGTGTTTCAGTCAGGATGGAACATTGTAGAAATCATTTTTTTTTTTTTTTTTTTTTTTTACAGAATCCTGATTCAGTCAGGTAAAGAAGGTTCATTGTAGTCTGGAACATACAAAACAACAGCAGTTGACATCATAGTATAAAAATGCATCTTCTGTTTTTATCCATTCATAATTCAGCAGCATATAACGGACAAGGTTGTGGGGTATTAATTATAAATTGGTTATACATTCAATATGGCTGAATATTTTATATAAATAGTACTTTTTCAAATATGTATGTTGTGCCTTCGGCTTTCTCGTCAGCATAGATGAAAGAAAGCACTCAACAAAAATTATATGTATTAAAATGATGAAAACGAATCATTAGCATTCATGCTATATAAAAAAGCTTTTCATTATTATGACACAAAACGGCATGACAGCTAAAAGTAACAGTCACATCTAAAGGACAAGCCTTTTTCTGTAGTGCCGCGTCAGGTCTGTGCTGAGGTGATACAATATACCTATAAAATGCCTGACACATTGGCAGTTGAATACTCCTGGTGCCTGCCGCCGCCCTGTCATTTTGTGTGAAGGCTGCGCTGTGTCGACACCCTGTTAATTACTGTCACACTCTCAACTGGCATGTCGAAATCCAACTAAAAGGAGAAACTAAGCAAAATAATAAAGTCGTCTGAGAATGGGCTGAGCCGTCAGCCTTGAGAGCTCCGAGGTGTGGGTCCTCACGAGTATTAAAATGGCGAAGACAGCCGTCTGTTAATTACGGGAGGAGAGTGAAGACCAAGCGCTTCGCTAGTCGGAGTGTTTTTAACGGCGTCACTGCGACAGTCTGTGGGTTTTTGAAAAGCCGCACTAGATTGCATGGAGCTGCATCCTGCCAGCCCTGATGCTCTTTTTATGAAGCTATATCCCAGAGAAGCAGGACATCCACAAGCGCGGCTCTGCATGTCTGGCCACAGCACGGCCCCGACGTATTCTCTAGTGTAACACAAAGGATAGTGCCGTGATAATTTCCCCATGTGAAATTTGCCTACCGTTTAATGATCCTCTGGGGTCAGATTGACCCCAAACATGGGATAGGGGTTAACAAACGATTCATCTGGCTTTTGTTTTCTTTACCGCCGTCCAAAAATAGGATGTGAATCTGCATTCAGACCGATTGCCTTTGCTCTGAATGAAGATTCGGGCATGACTGCAAGGCCGAGATCATTTGCTTCTAATCTTTCCTCGGTTGCCGTTAGCAGGCAAGCCATTCACTCCCACTCCGGCGTGGCTGCAGTGATTCTTTGTGACCCGATTCAAATCAAAGATGATGGCTTATAATCAGAGGTAAACCGGGGCAGCCTCCGCACGCCCGTGTATTTGGCCTGATCTTCACGCTACGGTGACTCTTTTCTTACTTTGACACGGTGTGTCTGAGAGCTGGATGTTAACACATTAGAGCTGGCCTCCTTTTGTCCCCGCTCCGTTGTGCATGCTGTTACGCCAACCGAAGAATCGCTCTGCAGACAGCAAAGGCTGGGGATGAGATGAACGGGAGAAGGGGAGAATCCACGCGGGGGGGGAGCCGAGCTGCTCGCTGCTTTGACACGTCGAAGGGGACCCCAAGGTCAAGCAGGCAGAGAGCATTAAGTGTGAGATGGTAGGGATGGTCCTTGCTTTAGAAACAGCATCACACCTGTGGCATACTGGCAAACAGCTAAATGTACATTACTCTATGTTAAGGCTTGTGGAGAGCTGTCCTGGAGACATGTCTCACCTTCTGACCTTTTGCTCTTCGCGTTATAAAACATGTGATGCTGGCTTGACTGCATCTGCAGCCGTTTAGTTGACGACTTACTGTAGGTGTTCGTCACTGTCTTACAGTAAGTTCCTTCTGCCCATCTAGCTTCTGAATATACAGCTGGAATTAAAAGCCACATCATCTAAATGTTTGACAAATAAGTTGTTTTAATCAATGGAGCACTCAGAGATTTTAAGCTTCTTCCCCAACCTTTCAATTTTCTAAAACAATGTATGGTAATTACCTACAATATGATTTAATCAGCACTTCATTCCAGCCATCCATCTTCCAGCTAATTATTTTGGACCCCGGGGCGGCAGGGGGGGGGGGGGGGGGGGGGGGGGGGGGGGGGGGG
>JAODKL010000002.1:20706937-20725102 GCA_026780765.1 Petrocephalus schoutedeni | reverse complement strand
GGGGGGGTGGGTTGGGGGTTCAGGCTGTCCCAGGAAGAAGTGGGAACAACCTTTAGAGAGATTTCTTTTAATGTTTTAAGGGAAAGTCTTCATGTTTTAAGGAATAATTGCTATGAATGCATCTGGAAAAAGTATAGATGAAACTCAAGACTGAGTTTTTATCTAAGGATACTAAAATCTTTATTTTTTTAATGTAATCAGGTATAAGCAATAAAAATCAATTAACTGTATTTTATTGCCCCTTAAATATAGCTGAAATACACCCAACTGGCAGCTTGGTGAGGTATTATGCCAGGTTAAAAACACTGGGACTAAAAGCGTTTACTGAGACTTAAAGCTTGTTAAAACTGAGATGCAGAGTGTCAGAAGAGGGAGAACAAATCAGAAAAATACCATGAAAAACTGCTGCTTTAATACAACATTGTGTCATTCAGATTCAGAGATGAGGCCTAGGACTGAAATCACCAGAGACTCACTCTCTCACTGTTGGACAGAAACATTTATAAACCACTTATTGCTTCTTTTCCACCAGCCTGTTTCTGTATTTGTATAACTATTTTTAATTCTGATACCTAATTGCTATTGGGGTTATTTACAGAATTACTGACCATAGTATTTATACTCAACAGATTTCGCTGGCTGCTGTTGAAGAGTTTCTCTTTTTTCATCATTTGCTAAAAGAGAAGACAAATGGTACAATTTCTGAGTGACATTTGTGTGCAGAGAGCATTTGGACCAGAGTAGCTGTCGGCTGCTGAGGATCCCTGTAACAGTAAGCGGCATCGGCCTTGCCATCTCCCTGTGAACGTCCCACTTCCTGCCAGACATCTTGGGTTTCCTTCCAGGGAGAAGCTGGATCTGCCCCAGTTTATCTTTTTTGGAACTAGTTGGATTACCGCCATTTAATCTGATTTCCTATATGCTAATATTCAAATTAAACTTAGATTTCCTTATTCATACACAGATGGCCCAAAGCGCCAACATTTGCCATTTCCCAGTCATGTTGCGGTTATCTCGAAAGCCTTCATCAAATATCATGCCCTCTGTCTTTTACGTCCCTGAATTCAGCATAGAGTTCACTAGTTGACTGCTTGCAAAAAGGACTTCAATCTTAATCATTTGGTGAATTATTTAATCTTTCCAATTAAAATAATTTCTGGGTTATTTGCTATGGCCTTAATTTGCGAAAATGCTAGAAAGCTAACATGCTTTCCAGTCTGTTTCTTTATTTTGTAACTTGGTCAGTATTGCATTCTAAAAAATATTTTTATTTCATTAAACATCCTGTTTTCGGTGATGCGTGGTCTGTGCGGCCTGCATGCCGCTGTTCCTGATGACCAGGAGGGGGAGCCAGATTCAGTAACGCACTCGGCATGCATTTTCCACGCATCTGATTTTCCCAAGTTCAATGCATCCATAGGTCAACAAGGGAGGGCTTTGCATTTCAGTTCTTTATCCAATCAGTTTTCATTGTAATACAGTAACAACAACAACAACAATAAAACCTTCTTATCACAGGCACAGAGGCATAGCCTTTTGAACCACATACAACCTGAGGCTAGATGGCTGGAAGCCTTGAGTTTGAAAATGAGGAAAAAATGGACCTGTGTGATGATGTCATACAACGAAGACTGTGATTGGTTAAAGAATAGACACACAAGCCCCTCCCAGGGACATATCAAAATCAAGATGTCTGACGTTTTCCACTGGTTTCCATTATCAGTGATGGTTGGATGTGCACTGTCTGTTCTGGTTCCAGCAGCAATGCATGGCTACCACACTGATAAAGATAATTTAGGTATTTTTCCATCCTGATCTGTTCATGCAGTGATATGCTCATACAGAGGTGGAAATTTCAGGTCCAGAAAGTAAACATCCAGACCAAGATTTTGTTTCAACCAATCAGTCGAGCGCTCTATGACTGTGACTCTATAATTTCAATTTAAACTATTTTACTTAAACCTGACAATTAACCGGTGAGGTGAACCAGGTGTTTCTGAGCAGGGAAATCACCAAAACGTGCTGGGACACGGCCCTCTAGGACCGGAACTGCCAATCCCTGGTGTATGACATATGTTTGTCTTTCGGCACTACTGTATTATGAACTGCATGTTATGACAAATTCCCTGCATTGACTATGTATTTCTGCTGCCGTGACGACTCCGGGCTCACGTCAATGGTGTGAAGTAAATAAATCAAAATTCATTGCCTTATTAGAGGGATTTAGGCTGTAATAGTGTTATACAAAACAGCTGTTAATTCTGTGTATTTCTTCAACAAATTCATTAAGTTAGATCTTTCAACAAGCCTTCATTCTGACAATATCAGAAACACACTTCACTAAGAATGTGTCATCACCTTTTAAGTACAGCTTGTCGGAGGTATAATGCAAATATATGCTTTCATATCGAACTGCTGCACATAAAACACGGAGTAAAATCTATATGTGTGTATATGTACAGTACTAGTCAAAAGTCTGGACGCACCTACTTTTAATGCATTTGTCTCTATTTTAGCTTTGTCTACCTAATAGTAAAAGGCCTCGAAGCAGTGAAGTAATTCATCACATATAGCAACAAAGAGAAGTGTTCAGCATCTCAAACTTTTCTCAGACGTTTGTCTCTTCAAAATGCCCCCTTAGGCTTTGATAACAGTATTTCAGACTTGGCATTTTTTTAACCACCTTCCAGATGTAGCTACCTAGAATGCTTCTCCAGCAGTCCTGAAGGAGTTTCCACACGTTCTGGGCAGAAGCTGGCTACCTTGCTCTTACGCTTCAATCCAACTCATCCCAAAGCAGCTCTATAGGGTTTAGGTTGGGGGGGATTGTGGGGGGGTCAGGTCACCTGTCACAGCTCTCCATCTCTTTCCTCTCTCATCCTCTTTCCTAATACTTACTACACAGCCTCAAGGTGTGCTTAGGGTTAGATATACAGTACCTGACTCATGACTGGTACTGAGATATATTTATTTATATATATAATCTAAGTGTAAATGTTGACACTCTGTCCATTATCCAAAAAAAAAAAACGAATGTTTAGCAAAACGCACCAGTGAGCTACTGTTCTGTTTATGCTCATAAAATGATCCTGACTTTTGATGAGTATAATGCAGGTCCAGTTACATGCATTGACTGAGCCGTTAATTATTTGGTATACTGTATATCTGATAAAACACCTTTTGAAAAAATTAAATCCTGCGTAATGCTGATAAGCACAAGAAATGGATAATAACCTGAAATCTTAGTAATTGGTTCCTTGGGGCCAAATACTGCAAGTTATAGAAATAGAAAAATACAAGAAATACGCCATGAATGCTGACACCCGACCCAAGTTGTAAATGTCTTGGCTATAAATGAAAATTTTAGATTTACTTTGGGAGCCTGTATGCCCCCCAGCAGTGGATAAACAATTTACATTTTACAGACCCCAGCTTACAAACAACATCGGTTCCCTAAGTTTGTATTTAAATAGGAATAATTATACAGTACATAATAACAATGATTACACAGTAATAAGTAACTACATACAGCATTGTGCTGTATCTGGAGAATATGAACCTCTGAAGCTGTGAAACGTTTTCATGAGTGACAAAGTTTAACCTGAATTTTTAATATCATAGGCTTTATGACGGCCTGTTCATAAGTACCAGCTGTCTGTGAGTCAGACGTTCTTAACCTGAGGACCACCTGTATTGTTGAATGTTGGTGGCTTGGCACCCGAGTTCCTTTAAAGCTATCGTTCAGCTGTGCCAGTGATGCTTCAACACCACCAGCGTGAGATGCTGAGACCTTCTCAGGCGTGCTGGGGCATTGCTTAACATCTCAGGGACCCAGAGTTTCTGGCCTGAACATTTCTCGTCCCCCTTCCACTGGCACCCCGCACGCTCAGCGGGAAGAGTGAGATCAGGAAGGAAGTGGCCACATCTACCCTTGGCAGAACACAGCAAGTAGGCGCACCCCATCCGGTGTTCCGGGAAACCACAAGCCCATCCGCATCACACCTCTGTCCTCCACTACTCCTCTGTCTCAGTCACCACACTCATTTTCAGGTTCCGGGATCTCCAGCTGATCTCCACCTTTCTGCTGATGCTTTGCTCGGGATTTCCCGAGCTGCTCTTTGGCAGCGTGTGCATCATTAGGGAGGGTGCCATGAGGACACTGGTGCGGGCATCTGGCTACAAACAAAGCTGCCTAATAGCGACTGCACACATACCTGGTAAGTGTTGCCTTCATCTGCTGCTCTGCCATTTTGCTATCGTTCCACATTTATAACATTATAAAACATATTTCTGAGTTTTTAACGTTTAAATGGCCATGAATCCATCATTGAATCCATACATTTCTCCATTTCACTTACCAAGTAGACCATCATGATAACTGTATGTTATGTTAATGATTTTCTTTGTGTGCACCAGTGCAATTGCTATTTATCACAAATCAGTGCATTAAGTGCTAGCTAATGGTTACCACTAATAAGAGTTATCCAAAACACAATCACTGCATCTCCCTGTTTCTGCGGAGTCCCTGCCATAAGCCGGGGTTCCTCACTCCTAGCAAAGATCATCTGGAAGCTTCTGCTGGGCAGGCTGCTCCTGTCCTGTATCCAACCATCCAACCAGACCCCGCAGCTTTGTTTACATTCATTGATTTTGCAAACATTTCTGTTAAAAGCAATGTCAGTAAGTGCATTAAGGTTACATTGTGCATAAAGGAACTCAGGTCCAAAGTCACTAAGGCAGTAAATAGTTTGAAGCATTTCTCCATAAATGATAAAATATGAAAAAATAACCTACGGAGGAACAGAATTTTTAAAATGTAAAATGTTATAGCCAGATGTACAATTCTTACTGTTTTTAATTGTACTAGTGGGTCTTCATTTCTTAGTGGTTCTCTGCTGACATCTAGTGGAAAACAGTCAAAATAACCCCTTTTCATAACCAGCAGAATTGCTTGGATCAGGCATGTATGTGTAGCACAAGCAGGAAAAAGTGAAGTGATACAAGCATCAGATCAGGGAGATTGTGGGAGTGAATAAAGACGAACGTTTAGACTCATATAATCGGCACATCCGGCATATTTCTAATGAGTAACAGCAAGAAGTCTGGCCACTCTGTAATAAGCGTTCTTTTGGCCATCAGCCAACCCTGCAGGTGTTTAGCCAAATTGGAATCAGAGATCATCGTTGCGTTGTGAAAGTACTCCTTATCAAACCAAATCCACAGCTGATGGAATCTGTACTCCCCTACCACCGAACACTGTCAATCATTATCTGATAATTTGTTCTTTTACAGAGCCATAGAATGATAAATGAACATCCAGAACCTTCTAGTCCTAGTTGGATGCCTTACGTAGGGTTACCTTTTGTATGACTATGGCTGATTTGAAGCCTAAATGCACGTTGTATGCCACCAAGGTGCTCTCACTTATTTTGACCGTCACTAACTGTATGTCCTTTTTTAACCATATGAACTCCAAACCATTTTTCCAAAGCAAATGACGCAACAAAACTTGGAAATGACCTATACCTATAATTTAATCTCCTCCAGGCAAATGAAGGAAACTGCAGTGCTGTTTGCCACTGGCAGGCATCTACAGACACTCAGCATTACTTGGCAGTAAGGAATGAAGCACAACTGGCAGTATTTTCCTGCACTTTTGTTTCAGACGCCCACCCTTCCCCACACAGACGGCTCCACGAACATACGAGCAGCCTCAAAAAATGCATGATTATGCAAGCTACGTTATGGTCGCACCTACAGTTATAAATGTCCTGCTGATTTTAGACATTTCTTACTGCAGAATTTTAGTTCAAATGCATGAGTAAAACAGCACTGATCATCTTCATTTATTTCTAAGTAATAGACCATCTAGGAATGCAGTGCCACTGATGAAAGCACATGTCCCTGGAGAGAGGCAGTGTGGCAGAGATGCATGGTGTAATGCTACAGTAAAATGCACGAAATCACTGGGAGAACAACCCTGCTGTCATCTGCTGTGTGTCCACTTAGCCACATTTGTTATTATTCAAATGGACATGCTTTTATTTCACTAAACACCAAAGTGCTTCAATTTTAAAACAGTCTCTAAGGTCTTGAAATGTATTGATCATAAAAACAAACGAGAGTAGGAGGCAAAGGTGGCTTGTTGTTCCCAAACAGGAAAAGGACATACATCCATAATAAGATTAAAGGGAAGTGGCAGAGACACCTGGTCAGCCATCACGTTCCCGAGGAGTCACCATAGCAACAGTGAACTGTAGTTACATAAGCGGGATGCGGGCATTTGGATGAGGATCGGAAGGTAGTTAATGGAATACACGTGGTCCGTGGGAAAAATGCTTCTAATCAAAATGTATCAAAAATATAATCATTTTTGTCTCTCCAAAATGACAAAGAGGCTGCAGGTGAATTACTCGTGAACCGTCCTGTGAGGAGTACGTTTAGGAAGGAGCATGGGCAGGGCTGTCCTCTTCACCAGAACCATCACTGTCTCCGGTGACTACGGCACTCAGAGCCTGCAGGTCACCCAGAACAGAGAGCAGGCACTCTGCAAGGGACACAGGAGAGAGGAATGACGGAGGGAGGCACAGACAGGTGGCGGAGGGGTGACTGATACCCGCGGACGTTCACGCGTCACTAAAATGAGATGCCAACCTTTCATCTGTTGTGGTGCATCTGAAGAAAAAGCATGGCCCATTCGCATCTCCTCCTCTGTCAGGGCCGTGGATGTTTTAAGTGCTGCAGTCCTGGCCTTCTTGTACTGCTTAAGAAGCCCATTTTCACGTATTGTTGCCTAGAAATAGAAACTGTCATTTAGACCTAGTTCTGAGTCATCTAAAGGTAGCATTCTGACTTGCATCAAAGCACGGCTATTAAAGGGAATATGTTACCAGCTTACCAAGAGCAGGTTTCGATCTCGGCCCGTTTCCTGCAGCCGCCTCTGTAAATCCTGCATTTCCTTCTCAGTCTGATGGTTCTGTATTGACTGGATCTCCCTCTCACGCTGTCGCTCCCTCTCAGCCCGCCTCTCAAATTGTCTGAGGGTCACCACTACAGCGAAGGTCAGACACTGAGCAGTACATTATCTGCTCATCACCCTCACGCTTATCGGGGATTATCTAAGCAGGCCATCCTTTGGCCCCGCTTCCCGTCAGCTCCCTAAACGCCCACTACATCTCCTGTAATCCACACTAAAATACGACCATGCCGGCACATAACGCTCATCACATTTAAACAAGACTTTTTTTTTTTTTTTTGACAATGAGCGGTTTTAGCCAAAATCAAATTGGATAAAATATTGTACATCTAACAGCTAAACAGACTACATATAAAAAACTAAAAAAAAATGTATGACTTGCAAACCATTAAAATAACAATAAATAATGTGATTTTGTACTTTACCAGACAATGAGATATTGTTACAGAAACAAAGAGCGCAACTTTTAAAATATATTGTCATTGACAAAGAGACAATGCATACGCTATAAACAGGAACTGCACTCTTGAGAAACCAGACTAATGACTATTATTCAAAGTCCTGTCACCACTGGGCTTTGTGCCAGACCTCTTTAACTACAAATGTACACACAGCAGACACTTTTCTCCTAAAGGACTTACAAGTGAGGATCAGGGAGCAGGGTCATGCATTGTCCCTGGACCAACTGGGGACAAGGGCCTTACTCAAGGGCTCAGTGGTGACATCACTCTACCAGCCTCGGGACTTGATGATGGGCAGAGAGCCCTAACCCACAGACTCACACCCACCCCAAGTGCTACAGCTAAAGAGAGCAATTGCCACAGCTGTGCTTCTCCTCTCCTTTGAGAAAGCCAAGCTCGCCTACCTGCCTTGGTATGCTCCCGCCTGGCTGCATTCAGCTGGGCCTCCATCTCCCTGAACTGCTGAGCATACTGGCTCTCTGTCTCTGACAGGCTCTCCTTCAGGACTGAGAGAGAAATCCAGATTCAGCAAGGCTAAACTTCTACCACTTGGGCAGAGTAAGGTTACGCAGCAGAAAGATTTTAAATGGAAATGCTGCTGGTATCCCACAAACGGATGCGCCCATCCGCTCATTCCAAAATAACCAGCATCCATTAATAAACTTTCTGCACATATACGGCAGACCTTCAGTGAGTCATTTCAGGGCGGCTACAGCAGGAAGCTCCACATGTGGTCCGGACAGCCTCCCCCTCACCTCGGGCGCTCTGCTCCTGTTGGCTGCTGAGCTCGGCACGGAGCTGGGCTGTGCTCTCCGCAAGCCCCTCCAGCTCGCGCTGCGCGTCCCGCAGCCTCCGCCCAGCCTCCGCCGCCTCCCCGCGGCTCTGCTGCTCAGCCGCCTTCAGCTGCCTCGCATCAGACTCGACTAGGAGAGGAAAAGCGGCAGCCGGCGTCAAAAATGAGCCTCTCGGAACAAGGCGGCAAAATGCTAATCCCGGATAAACCGATGTAAATTTTGAGAATTTAATGCTTTTATTGTCATTGTACAGAGACCAAGTACAAGAAAAAAAAAAAAGGGAGAAACATTCTGCCTGCACATAACCCAACTTGCTGTGAGAGGAACACAGATGCACACAAATGAAAACTAAGCTTTGGGTTAGACGTTTACCTGGAAGCCCTGAAGCAGTTTCAGGGATTAAGGGCCTTGCTTAAGGGCCCAACACTTACTGTATTGGTCATGGGACTTGAACCGGCGACCTTCCGGACCCAGGCACAGATTTCTAACCCATAGAGCGAGATCCCAGCCCTTTTACAGACTCACAGGTTATGGATAGAAAACAGTCCCACACAAATACCATATTACATCCCGCTTATTAATTCATTTAGGTCTGCCACCTGCATTATAAACCCAACCTTTTCCTACAGCCACTTATCCGGAAAAAGGTCCCAGTGAGATTGGAGCCCATCCCAGAAAGACGGCAGCCGGAGGCAGAGGACACAAACACGGGGAGAGTATACAGACACCTCACACAGAAACGTGGGCAGGAACCAAACTGACCATACTGCTCAAGAAATGTACATAATATACTGAGCAGCCCAGTCAGCCCCAAATAATAAACCTCTAAATCACAGCTGTGGAATATTTCAAACCATGGCCAAATACTTCAAAGAAAAACTTAAAAAACTTTAATAACTCAGTTCACCTGACTGAATTAGTATGCATTAAAGATGATTCACTCAGTGCCCTGTGTTCTGTTCACTGTAATTGAATACTTTGAGGTGACATTAAAGATTTATAACTTGACTTTCAAAACAGCGATACTGACTGATGACATTGTACCATTTTGACATTTAGGAAATCATAAAAAAATGTTACAGAACAAAAAGCAAATGCAGAAGGTAGCAGAAAAGAAAATTCAAAGCGTAAGACAACCATGCCTTTTTGATATATAAATCTTGACGTCCTCCATTTCATTTTCTTCAGACAGCTGCATGATTGAAAAGACCTTAGATTACAATCAGACATATGATCTAAGATTGGAAGATAAAACCAAGCTTTTAACTGCTAATCTTGGTCACTGTCGTGGGGGGCCTGGAGCCTATCACAGGCAGCATAAGGCTAGGGTACACCCAATATGGGATGCCAGTGATATACACAGGAATTACTGAAATTACATCAGAAAAAATATGGTCAGAGTATGGCATTATTAATATCATTATCCAACCAACTTCCAAATGCTTATCTGGTATGAGAGGTGGGGGGTGGTACGTATCCAAGACAATGCGGGGCACCAAGCAGAACACACACTCGCACACAGTCTCACTGGGACACACGGGGAACATGCAAGCAACACACACACAGAGCCAAGGTCAGATCTGAACCCACAGAGCTGCCATCATGCTATCCCATTCTTATTATTCTTCACCATCATCACCGCGATAAACACTAACTTCTTCATATCGCTTCTGCTGTTGAGGTTTATGGTGGCAGCATGCCAATCAGGCTTGTGCAGACCATTACCAAACCAGCTGGAACATATAATCCTTCCAGCATGTCCTGGGTCTGCCCTGGGGCCGCTGCCCAGTGGAACATGCCCGGAAGAGCTCCCTTGGTGGCCAACTAGACAACATCCTTACAAGACGGCTGAACCACAACAAATCGCTGCTCCTAATATAAAGGAGCAGCGGCTATGTTTGAATTGCCTCTGGTATGTTTCAGCCCCTCATCCTGTCACGGAGAGTGAACCCCAAAACCCAGCTGTGAAATTAGAACTTCATTTTGGCTACCTGCACTAACGACCTCGTCCCTTCACAACCTACAGGCTCGGGGGTTAGGAAGGGATGGCCTGCTCAGTGCCTGCAAGACTGCATTTGCCAAAACAGTAGATGCCCCTTACCCTCACTCATGCACCCTCATGAGCCCAAGGTACTTAAACTCCTTCTATAAGAGCAGACTTTCCCACTTGCCAGAGACTAACACGCAACCTTAACTACTTTAATTTTGTGCGAAATATGCAGTCAAAATTTACTACACTCATTAAGGCACTGGGGCACCCCACTCTATGTCTTCTTCAATTCAACAGAGTACCTTCAACGATATGAAAGAGAGGAGTCAGTCCGATATTTTACGGCCAGGCCAGAGCCTGCAATACTCCTCCTGAAGCCTAGGTGGCAACCAGGTGGTCTCCTATCTAGCACGCTGGTACACACTATCCAAGGGAGGATGGTTAATTCACCAGCTTATGGAGTTCTTCCTGAAGTGGTTACTTCGTAATATCCTCCAAGTTAGTCAGCATTTCCCTACTCCTGCTGAACAGGGGCAAAGCAAAGTAATGCCTTCCTCTCTTGAGGTACTAAAATATCTCTGGGGTTATCCTAGTCCCTCTCCATGACCTCTCCAAACTGCTCCAAAGGACAGGCTTTTGCCTCCTTGACAGCCTTCGGAACTGTAAATAGCCTTTAGATGTCTCAGGAGAGCCCCATGCAATCGCTGCCCTGATGACCTCCTGTTTCAGATGACAGCTTCCCTCACCACTGGTGTCCACCAGCAGGTCCTAGGGTTACCACCATGAAAGGTAACAACCGTCTGCAGGCTGCAGTTCTTTAACGGCTGCTGCAACGACTGAGGCATTCCCATCAGATTCAATGTCCTCAACCTTACTCGGCATGCGGGAGAAGTTCTTTTTTCCGGAGGTATGAGTCAAATTCACCCTGCAAGGAAGCCTTAGTCAGGTCAATCTGGCCCTCATTTTGCCTCAGCTTTAACACTCTCTTTACCCTAGGGTCCGAAGCATGCACCCTTAAACCAGATGACATAACTACAAAGCCAATCATTCAATAAAGGTGCTCAGATACCTTACACAGTTTGCAGGGGCATTTGTTATGTGTAATCATATTACTGTTAATATTATTGCTGCTTACTGGTAAATTTCCCCAAAAGCAACCATCATACCCAACTGAATAAATGGTTATGCGCTATGCTAAAGATCAGCCTCTCCTGACTTGTACCGTCCTAAATTACAAGCCAGTTAATCAGTCACGTTCCTTACTAAGCTCCTAACAACTGCGCAGGAGCGCAATACAGAAATGGTGAACACCAGAAAATCTAAAATTCTTCCACTCTTAACCCCTGGGGATGTAGACTCTGCATTAAATCCCCACTGACGGAGCAAAGCAGGAACTCACACTGTCGGCGGGCCCCGCTCAGGGCCCCCTCGATGAGGCTGGGGGTCTGCTTGAGTTCCTGAATGAGCCGGTCCCTTTCTGCACTCATGCACGCCAGCTCCGCCTCCAGGCTTTTAGAGGAGGACCTACGGGAGGAAGGAGTCAGTGACTCACGGGCAGCCCTCTTCATGGGGAGCCACAGGCAGGCCAAACAGAAGTATAGCCAAATCAGAAATACCTCTCCGTACAAGGCTGTGTCCATTTAGTAGAACACTGCACCTTCCTCAAAGCTTCCTTCCTCATTAACAGTCCTGTTCAGATATAAATAAAGGAAAAGACAGAATTAATCCTGGGTAATTTAGTCAGGAAATATTTACGAGATGCAGTTGGTTCTATAATATATCACATTTTTTTTCTACACGGCAAATTTTATAATGTTTTTGTACTTTCACAATAACTTTGCAATTTTGTACACGTAGCATTTCTTCTATTATTATTTTATGAAGGTTGCATGCACAGCAGAAGAATTCTCCTGCGACTCACCCTGGATGGTATCTATTCTGCTTTTAGCAAAGGTAAGCCTCTGGCCCAGAGTGAAGAGGCGAGATAGAGCTGCCTGCACCTCTGTCTGTTTGGCTTCAAAAAACAAACTGAACCTATTTCAAGACAAGGAAAATCCATCATTTAGCCATTTAGTTTATTATCATCAACAATACTAAAGAGAGACAAGCCATAAAAATTATACTTTTAAAGCTGGAAGGAACTGGAGACAAATCTATTTTTTTTTTACTTAGCATCTGTTAAGAGAAATAAAATAACTTGCCCAAATATTGAATAATCCTTCCTTGACTTTTCTCATGAGATATTAATCAACATAAGGTAATCGTTAACCTTGTAATGTCGTCCAGGACTTTCTTAAAAGCTGCTTTTGCCTCATGACCAGATTCTTTCAGCTTCACATTTTCATCTTGAATTTGAGCCAACTCCTGTTCCACAGTCTGCAATACCCATAGGTTCACACTTACTGTCACTTTTTTTTATTCGACAAAAAGGTAATTGGGGAATTAACATAAGGGAAGTATCCAAAAACAATCTGCCCCAGCATATTAGCTAAGATAAAATTGGCAGGTAGGAGGAAAGCTTTGTTAAATCAGGGAGTAACAGACCTGCAGGATAAAGCACATGCAGGTGTGACCCAAAAACATTTCAGATGGAGAGGAACAGAACTACAACTGCGTGTCAACACACACTCTTCCAAGAACAGAAACCTTGTCTCCTAAGTGCTGTTCATGCCAGAACCGCTTCCCCACACACTCACCCGTTTCTCAACTCTTTCCAAGTCTAGCTCAGCATTTTTGTCCAGTAGGCTGTGTTGGAGGACACTGGTCTGATAGGTCTGCTGCTTCAACTCTTCTTTCAACGTTGAAATCTGCACAAACATCAACTGCTCGTTACCAGTACACCAGCAGAGCAGGCGGGTGATCCACAAACCAGGATTTCTGTGTTAGCTGGGTTAACTTCAGCTAGATATCATGATTGTCCAATAAGAATTTAGGTAAAGAACATTCCTAAAGAGCATGACTTCTTACTTAAGTTAACCCAGCTAACTGAATAATCCTGGGGGGGTTCCACATAGAGCAGTTTCTTCATTAGCCAGACAACTTAAGATAAATGTAAGGATTGTCCAATAGCAATGCCTCATCCTATTGGACAGTTTTCACGTCTGTCTTTGCCTACATAACTGGAAAATTCAGCTTTATGGAACACCCCGGTTTCACGGAACTCCCCCCAGGTCTATACTTTTTACCGTTTACATTTTCTAAAATAACTAGCAGAACAACAGAGGATTATAAACAAATGGAGAGTGACCGCTTACTGTGGTGACCAGTTTGTGTTTCTCTCCTCGCTGCTGGATATCCTTGGCGCGAAGCTGCACCAATAATGCAAACACTTTCTCCCTCCAGCAACGCAGCACTTTATGACCCTTACAGCTAGCTTTCGACAGAGGATCAAGCATGACCTATCAAGAAGAAAATAGTTAAATGAAGGCCTTTGCATTCTTGGTATTGGGAAAAACGCCAATGATCGCACATGGGGTCTTGGCAAGTCCGGTCTTGCCAACTTGCCTCCCGAGAACAAACTTGGGATGCAATGAATCATGGGATTGGTCTAATTTGGCGAGGATGCAATGGATGCATCCTTGATATTTGGGGTGGGGAAAGAACATCATCCTGGGATTTTTACCATCCTGTGTACTTCTGTTCATAGTATGGGAACTGGTCTTTGGCAATGGAACATGAAGTAAAACGGGTTAATGAGTATGGTACCTCAAGTATGGTAAAGTATGCATATTGTAAATACACTTAAAAACCACTTCAAGAAGTTAAATGACATCATTTTCCTTGCCATTATCTTATGTGACTGACCCCTTAATGCTGACATTACACAAACAATGCTTACCTTCTCTTCCATCTCCTTCTCCTGCATCTCCAGTATTTCATTTAGAGAGTTTAGTCTTACAGTTAGGAGCTCCACTGTTACCTGCAGAGACTCCTTCTGTTTTTCCAGTTTCTGCAAATAAAGCACAATTCACCATGTTGATTAAGAGACGTGAACATTAAGACTTAAACTTACCAGAAGTCAAGGTTTAGGGGTGCTTGCGTACCTCAACAACAACGGGCAGCTTTTCCTCCACACATTTTTCTGGAGTAAGCCCTCCGATGTAATTTCTCAGACTCTGCAGTGTGGCCGACTGAACGTCAAAGGCATTCCCCAATTTGCTGCATGGACATCAAATGCCAACATGCTACACTGAAGCACAAGCAATTTCCCATGTAGGTGTGATTTATTTGAGAACTATTAAGGTACAAGAAGATTCAACAGTGTAGCAAGCAGCTAACTTATTAGACAGATAGTAATGAGAACTTTGACAGCACACCGGCCATCATGTAATTATCCTTACTGCTCGAGGGCACCATTTATTATGCAACAGTACACAGAACTTGGAATATTGAGAAATCTGGATAGACTGAGGCTTTCTGAACTAGCCAAGCCTACTGCTGATGGATCTGGTGATGTGTGCAACGGATACCTTAAGTCCTCACTCAGCATCTCCCGTTCCTTACACGCCTGCTGCAAACTACCCTCCAGGCGGTCCACCTCTTGCCTGGAGCCATTAAGTTCCTCCTGCAGGTCGCTGAGGGCTTCCTTTAGGTCAGACACCTCAGTTTGGTGCATCATAGACATCTCCAGCAGCTGTTAGGAAACACATCGGCAGAGAAATACAGACTCATCACTAGACATCACAAAACATTTGAACTTCAATTAGTGCCAATTAGACTAGACATTTAGTTATATTGTAAATTATTTAATCTCTTCCCAGTTAAACTGCAACCCTATACTAATAGTTACTGGGAAACTTACATGCAGAAACCCACACCACTGTCAGGGTCCTAGGATTTCCCTTAAAACCCTTAGTTTTAAGGATATACAGGCCTTCTGCCTTCCCTTGCAGATAAGATTAATGGTGAGGCTCCCCTAACGCAATAAAAAATGTGAGATGTTATTCTGAAAATGTTTCATTTACAAAAACATCCAGGAGAACTCCTGACTCCACAACATGCTGGGGGAGATCTTTAATCACAGCGCTCTCATTGTGTTATCACCCATTGTTCTGAAATGGTAAATTCTAAGAACACGTCTACATCCATCTAGGTATTAGTAAAGCCTAACTAAAAAAACTATGACATTTTTCGGGCCAAAACCTCATAACAGATGTTTTTGGCTTCTGTAAGCCGTAGAGGAACCCAATCACTAGCAGGAGCCTGCTGGCCATTATGGATGGTTCCATATGTTCTCCAAGGGTCCCGCTCCTCTGTTCTATTAAAGTTTGTGTCACTATTGATGCATTGCTCCCATTTTGTCGCCCACTGCAGCCTCCTCAAGAATATAGTCTTAGGTTTGAATTTCATTCTCCCAGATACAGTGCATGAGCTAAGCAGTATATGATTACAGCCACAGTGACATACCCTCAGTCACCTTTTGCGAGCCAGCTGGATATCGCGTTTGGTCACAGGTTTAATTATCCATCAAAATCGAAAGCGAAATCAAATTAAGTTACAATCACATAAAAAAGATCCATGACATAACATAGAAGCACCTGTCTCATTCAGTGTTAGAGGAGGACAGAAAATCAGTTACCAGCTTCACAGATATAAGAGGCTATTCTGGAGGAGCCAAAAACAGAAGCAAACAGTAAATTATGTTACCAGCCAACAAAAATAATGCTAAATTTGCAAACATAAGTTTGTCCTGATGCCATTGTATCAGACAGCCTCGGTAATGAAACCCTTTTTTAACTCCCCCGGAATGCATTAGGAACAATTATACAACATTACATTTCTTTCTCCCCTGTCCTTCTCGTTCTTCACGAAGGGTATATGGATGTTCCTCTTGCAAGAACACAGGACTGTATTTTATGGGTGTGTTTAGGCAAGTCTGATTTATACAAACTATGCTGACAAGTGCCTTTTATCTGGCTGATTAATAGAAAACTCTCAAAGTATTGTGCAGAAGGCACAAGGTACCAACATCATTCCAGATAAACATAAATACACTGCAGGACTGCTGGGCTTTACACCAGCTCAGCTTTAATTTTTTCTTTAAACAAAGTAATTAAATCATCTTAAATCACCTAGCAGATTCTAATTAAATGCAGTTTCTGAAATCTGTAGACAGATACTTGGATTCCCTGGGTTACAGCTCATGTCTGCAATTAAATGACATCAAGGGATTGAGCGTGGGAGTAAAGTGATGCATTAGGAAACATCTTTTAGGCAGCAGTAGATTTCTGCTTTTCAGGCTGTCAGTCTCCTGAAAAATGACTGAACGCTTAGGTCACGGAGATCTGCAGATCATTTTCACAACTATCAAAATGCTATCTACAGAAAATTTCTACCAAATTACTCGGTGCTCAGAGCCTGTCGATTTCCTGGAAACTCACACAATATAATGCAGCCAAAAGCTATTTTATCTGAATGCCTGCTGATTCCAGCCATCCTTGAATTTCTTTGTTTTCATAAAAATGAAGAACTACAGTCCTATAGAACCTAGACCTGGCATATCACCTGGGATTTGATTCACTTAAAGTTATTATATGATGACTGTTACACTAAAATATGAGGGGTATAAAGGCCTATAACATTCAGAAACAAATGGCTGGCAGTGCCTTTTAGTAAAGTGGTCAGAAAGGGACCACAGTAAGTGCCAAGACCTACTGAATGCACATATACTTCATGTGGCCTCAAAGCCTCTGGACGCTGTTTAATCTCTCCATACATTGCACAAAACCTTTGCTTCACCATCAAAATAATCAGAACAAGCTAAAACTGGTGAACTACACTAGCACCTATCCCTAAAGATGCACTAAGCACATTTAATTAAGACTACTAATAAGCACTCACTCGCTATGTCAGTTACAATTTGTGAAACCCAGAGAAAAAGCCTTAATTCTGACCTTAGACTCCCATTTCTTCTGCGCCTCCGAAAATTCCTCCTTGATGGTAACTGCCTCCAGCTTCCCAGCTGCCTCCTTCTCCCGTCTCTCAAACTCCATCGCGCTCTTCAGTGCATGGGCCTCCATCCGACTCACTTCCAGCTGTTTTTCCAGCCTCTCCCGCTCCTCCCGCCTTTCCTTCGTCAACTGTTCCAGCTATGCGTTTGAGAAATACTGTGAAGAAGGGCAGAAACAAACACCCCCCCCCCCCAACATACACAAGCACATAATATACAAGCATATGGTGCACCTTACCTCTAAAGACAGTCTGCCCTGTTCTGATCTGCTGTGATTCAGTTCAGCTACACACCGGCCCAGTTCAGCCTTAGTGCGACACAATTCTGAGTGGGCCTCTTGTAATTCGCTGCTCTGCCTAAACACAAAACAGAATATATTGCTTTTTTTTGTACTTTGTAATAATCTATCACAGGGGTGCCCAACTCCAGTCCTGGGGGGCCTGAATCCAACACAGTTTGCAGATTTCTCTGCTCAAACAAACATGCTGTATTCTGGCCCTTCAGGACTGGAGCTGGGCACCCCTGATCCATCACGAGAAACCATACCTGTGAAGAGTACTGTCCCGATCCCGAATCTCATCCCTTTGCCTCCCAGACACCTCCTTCATGGCTTCCAGCTTCCCCCTCAACCTCTCCACCTGAGCCTTCAGTTCCTCTGTGTCCAGCCTCCACTCCGCCTCCATGCGGCTGCTGCATGCCTGCATGCTTTCAGCGCCTGATCTGAGAAGCAATTAAAAGTCGAGAGAGGTGAGGGGCCTACACTGAGACAGCACATTCCTGCATACCACTACATGACAAACCACCTCAGGGATGAGAAGCTGGGAGATGCCTCAGCACCACACTGTTCAAATGGAGCTGAACAGTGTGAAGTTTTTCTGGTGGCTAGAGTGCCACCATCATGCCCAGAATGAATCAGCTGCCCTTGCTCAAAGGCATAATGGAGTAGAATCACTGCAGGCATTCACGGGATTCAAACCAGTAACCTTCTAATTGTC
>JAODKL010000002.1:20692461-20706837 GCA_026780765.1 Petrocephalus schoutedeni | reverse complement strand
GCCCTTGCTCAAAGGCATAATGGAGTAGAATCACTGCAGGCATTCACGGGATTCAAACCAGTAACCTTCTAATTGTCGGCACAAATCCCTAGCCTCAGAGCTCCACCCCCGCTTAAAAGGGCAATCTAAAATACACATCCCTGAAACCCAGGATAAACTATTAGCAACAAAGGTAGTGAATGTGCATCCAGTAGCGGTAGAAAATGGCTCAACACCCAATTTGGTATTATTTCGATATTTGTTTGCCAATACAATTCCTTATGTATCGCAATTTTTTAGTAGGTTTTTGCTGAAGGGCATTTGGGGTCTACACTAAAAACAAAGACAAAGACTTGAACAATATGCATATTTCTTGTGCACCAGTCAGTTCAGGGGTGGCCAATCTCATCCAGAAAGGGCAGTTGTGTGTGCAGGTTTTTGCTGCAACTCCCTAATTAGATTGCTAATCAGAGGACAGATTTGGCTGAAGAATTCTAACACTTCAATCTGGACAACTGACCTAAAGGTTTTCCCCAAAACCTGCATACACACTCACCCATTGCAGTTACCACTGGGCCAGTTACATAATTTTTGGTTCAAATTGCACAATACATCTGAATGCATTTCTTGACACAGGTGAAACCAAAATATGTACACGTTGAACATAATTACAGTAACCCATGTTTAAATAGATTTTAATAACTATTTTTAACTCTCGTGGCGATCTAACAATCACCACATTGAAGAATCGTGATTTGTAACTGAATCAGTTTCTCCCCCACGCCTACCCTTTGAAATATCTCGTGGGTACCAGTTGTTTTGTTACGTTTAACTTAATATTTAAATCAAGTTCACATTACCACATTTGCATTAACAAACCTTTCCTAAGGCAGTAATAGTTTAATCGGCTTAAGTGCTGCTTCACTAATTGCATTATTCCGTCTCTTACACACTTATCCCACCACAGACCCAACACTCTGACCCTGAGCTTTACACCTCTGTGTGTGTTTCACAGGAGAAAACGCACCTCCACATAGCAATAAATCATAGCAAATTGTCATTATTATTATAGATAAAGTTAATAAAAAAATCCCAACAGTGAGTGGTATGAGCTGTTAAGCAATTCATCTTTAATATTAAAGTTAGCCTGGATTCCACCAGACATGAGGAAGGCACTGTGTCTAATGCTGCACAGTGGTCCTGGAGAAACAACGTCTTGTACCACTGTATACACACTGTATGTTCACACACTACAGGAGATTTAGGGAGACCAATTTGCCTAGATATGTATTTTTGGACCATAAGACTAAACCAGAGTACCTACATGGGAAACATACAAACTCCACCTGAACCATCAGCCTCAGAGGTGAAGTGGATTGATGTTCCATACATACCTAGACCTTGTCATAACTGCTTCTGGGAGATGCTGATTTTGTCCCCCAGAAATGCTCCCTTGCAGGTGAATCATCCTCTGGTTTTCTCGTCGCAATTCCGAAATCTCTTGTTTTGCTTCAGCAATTGCAATCCAGGGATTGGTGTGGCCAAGGCCCTCGGAGGTTGTCTCGACAGGGTTTACCCTCAGTGCACTCTGCTCAGCCCTCTCCACAGAAGGGGCAGATTTGGGGTGAAGGGTAAAGTGGAAGGGCGTCATCAGGTCCCGCTGTTCTGGCCCTGGCGGCAGATATACGGACTGACATCACATGATGTTTGGTGTTCACACAAGCACAGCGTACTGCTAACGTCCAGCTTTTCATGCCAAAATTAAGACATAAAAGCGCACCATACCCAAAAGGTCTGCTAGCTCGCCTTGTAGATTATAAACTGGATGATCTGTAATAATTTATAATAATATTTAAAACCAATATTTTATATTTCGCATAGAAAATCACATTTATTAATCCGAAGAACTTTGCTGCTTCAGTGCATGAAGTAAACGAAACATTTTATATAAAGCATTTCTCCTCCGTAAGTAATGTAAAATAACATCGGCAAATTACAGACTAATAGCTCCTTTGGCTAGGTAAACTCCAAAGCCACAGATCAACTATCCCACTAGCCAGAATGCAAGAAGAAAAAAACTGAAACTGATCCCACTCTCCAGGAGCAGTTAACACTTTTTATACAAGCTGTGCATGTGTATTCCCTCGCTTGTAACTTGAAACACCGCGCATGCAGGCGGTTCCCAAAGCGGCCCGTCTGCAGCAGAACAAGTGTAATGCGACGCACGTGACCGTCGCCAGGAGGCTCGCGCAGGCACCCTGGCAACAGACGCCAATTGATTTATTGACGCAACCCCGGCAAGGAGCCCAAATTGCAAACACCAATTAGCTACACAGGGACACCGAGATTACTACCCAGTGGTTAGGAAACAAGTCCGGTCCGGCACAATACTAGGAAACGGCGATTTCTTTTTTTTTTACTTGCAACGCCCGATGTCAGGAAATCCGCTGGTGCAGTTAACTTTTCTGCCATGGCACGGGTAGTAATGCGCTAATCGGCTAAAGTAACACTAGCTACGGCTCCTTCCGTTTTCATTAAAACTGATGAAGCGGTAACTTGCAGTACATTTACAGCATTTGTTCAGCATTTGCATTTGTTAAGCAGTACAGCTTAAAGACTGTTCTATATGCCAGCAAAACCTATGCATAAAATATAACTACTTCCCCGGAAAGTTTTACACTCCCCATAAAAATGGACGGCGTGGACGCGCTTTAGTTTTGAAAACACAACTGCAGTAACGTCGAACACTTCCTCGAACGCGGCCAATCCGTCTTTGCGTATTAACGAAGCGGAAATCCATACTGGGTTCTCATTGGCTCACGCCTGAGATGGAAAATGTGGGCCTATCGCGGTTCTCTTTATTCCTAAGGTAATGACGCAGGTCACGGTTAGAAATCAGATCTGCGCTAGATTGGCAAGAATAACTACCATTGGTCTCAAACTCCAGTCCTGCAGTGCCGGTGCCCTGTGCAGTTTAGTTCTTTCCCTATTCCACCACAGACGATTGAGCTGCAGAGCTGTGTGGTAATTAGCATAAGGAGTTGCGAGGAGTTGAATCAGGTGTGTTAAACGGTGGTAAACCCAAACATGTGCAGGGCTCCGGCCCTCCAGGACTGGAGTTTGAGACCCATGAAATAGACTATTTCACCAACCTGATTTTTTGATAAATATTTGTTACGTGGGTAAAAAAAATAATAATTTCGTTTTATAAACAGCCTAGATGCAGAATTTGGTTTGTGTGTATTACTGTAGAAATATTCTGATGTTTTATCACCATTATGTCTTACAGTGCAGTCTATATGTATTAAAACAGTGGCACATTTATTATTATTGCTGACTTTTGGTGGGAGGATAGTATAAATATGGTTGTAATTCCTGTACAATTCACCCAGTATAGCTATTCTTGATCTTAAAGCTGACATTTTGCACTATAAGCACATACTGATTGTGTCATTTCAAATCCACTGTGATGGATTTTTCAAATAAATGTCACTCTCCAAACACTTGGACTTCACCCTAAATAGCTGATCTTTCACAGTCCTCATAGCTATTACGTGACCATCCAAGTAATGCATTTACAACCCTGAATCCAATCATCTATAATTAATTAAAACAATAAGGAATCTTACCTTCCATTTTCCAATTCATTATCTTGGACATACATTAGGAGAAATGGAGAAGCCAGTTCATCTGCATAATTCTGGACTGTGGAGAGCGCACAGGCCGAACACAAACTCCATACCTGGGGCAGGGGTGCAGTGCTGCCTCCCAACCCTGGAGGTGCATAGGGCTGCCCACTGGGCTTCCGTGTCACACCTCAAACCATATTCATATTACTTTGATTTCCTATTCATTCAACCAGAAAGATTTTAGATCTGAGTTCATTCATATGCAGAAACCATAAATATTGTAACATAATATCCATATAGCTAATAAATGTATTATGCCATTCTCCATATGTATAACACACATATAACATACTGTATATATGGCGTGCATTTATACATTTTTTAACAAAGATGCATTAACATTTCATTTAGTGTTACAGTTCTATGCCTTGCAGGTCAGAATGTGGACTGATTTTCTTTTTCACTCCAGTCTCAATTAATTAGCTCTTTTCTTCAAAATCAAATTAAATGCATGCTGTTCATTTTTAAGCTTTATTTTTTTATATGAATAATAAAAAGCATTTTCCGAAAATGCGTTGCATGTATCCTGTATTTATATGCAATAAAAGGTGATTATTTTATTACATAGTCAGTAATTAATGCATTATGCGTAGATCCTAAATCATTTATTCTTATTAATTCAAATGCCATTGTTTCACTTTCAGAGGTATTAAAATAAATGGAACTGATTTTATTCAGAAGGATAAATGCAACAGTTTTTGATTTTCATATTTTTTTTTTTATGCTTACAGGTATTCCGGATCTTCCTCATCACAAACTCGATACGACTAAAATGATGAAATATGACTTAAATTATGCAGATTCATTCCGCCAACAGCTAATCAGAGATAATTAATTGAGAGCTCAGCAGGAGTAAAAAACAGCATAGCCTCCAGTCTGTGAAGCCTGGAATTACCCTCCCCTGATTTACAGATATTACAACACACAAGCTTCCTAACATGACGGGGGCAAACAAGAGAATAAGAACTTGCCGGGGGAAAAAGCACAACCTTCTCATTTTATTGCAGCCACCAGTGTCTCCAAGCTTATTTTTAGAAATGAAATCACCTGTTTCTAGAAGCATCGGGGCTTTATTAGGTTATGAGTATCACTGTAATAGCTGAAGGTTTTCTTTTTATTAAAATACTATGTCCCAGCCCTCATCCTCACTGCACACCATGTATGTTGGTTCAGCTAAGCTTTTAATTAATTACATATGAAATATTAATTGAATGTGATGGTGGCTCAGTGGGTAGCACTGCTGCCTCGCACCTCCGGGGAGGGGGAGGCTCAGAACTCACCTTTGCACTGTGTGTGTGTGTGGAGTTTGTATTCTCTGCTCATATTTAATTTCCTATGGGTGCTGTGATTTCCTCCCGCAACCCAAAGACATGCAGTTAGGGGGATTGGCATCCCTAAAATGGCCTGTAGAGCGTGTGTATGTGCCCCGTGATTGAATAGCACCCCATCCAGGCTGTACCCCTGCCATGTGCCCTATGCTGCCTGGAATGGGCTCCAGCACAACCCCGCCCCCACTCAGGATAAATGGTTGAGAGAGAGTGGATATTCATTAAATACATTCTTTCTAATAATATATGCTGTCGTTTTTGATCACTTGTGAAGTTTGCATGAAAGAATACATTTGCTATTTTTTAAGTACGTTAGTCATTTGTTGATTAACTACAAATGAGTAATCAATGACTATATATACCAAAATGTAGGAAATATTAATACTTAATTATTAATTGTGAAGGGCAAAGCCATCTCCAGGTAGCTCTTCAAAATAATGTTTTAAATAATTTCTATTCAGATTCTTATGCTGCAATAAATCATTCTTACAGATTATTGAATTTTGTTACGAAAAAAAGAATAAAAATGTACTTAAATTCAAATTCTAAAAATGATCTATCACTGCTAAAATTGATTTATCCAGTAATTTGTTAATTTATCGACTGCACGACTTATCGTTGTTAGCTACAAACTCACCATTCAGTATGGGTATGAATGTAAATAGAGCAGACTAAAATTAAATGGTATGGAAACCTACCCAGAGGATATCAGATTAGGCAAAAGAATGTCCATCAGCACCGATTATCAATGCATTTACCAGAGCAATATCATTTGAGGGAAACATTTATATAAATATTTACAATATTTGACCCCCCCACCCACCCACCCACCCACCCCCACACACACACACACACCATTCTAATGTGCATATAAACCTTTCATTTATATTGTTCCTGAACAGGGTCCTATAATGGAAATTTCCGTCTGCTCTGAAAGAAACGTGACCTTTCTTCTTTAACTTATTTTAAAATTTGCCACCAACAGAGGGCACTGTTTACTAAGGTTTTTCTTTTCCTGTCACAAAGCTGCGCCATAGAAAACGTATTCAGTTTGGCTAATTAAGTAACACCCAGCACAAGCTGCTGTACACCTTTAAAATCAGCCTGCTTTTTTTTTAATCAATATTATATAATGCGCATTTGCACCTCTTCAATTATTCAGTGAACAATCTAGCTGGCGACGAGCAAGCCAAAATGAAGGCGTTTCCGGCCGGCGACGCACTTCTGAGTGCAGCCGCGTCGTCGTCTTCGCACGTGAGCAGAGGAGCAAAGCCCCTGTCCCCAGGGCAGCCTGGGGCTGCGGCACCTGGGAGCCATCTGCTCGGGCAGGTCACCAACTTCAGCGCTCCCTCCAAACGCCCAACCCGACGCCCTCCTCCAAACCACCGCCGCAGAGGCGCCGTAAATCCGTAATTAACAATCAATTTTCACCACTCCCATCATTCATTAACTAAAGGTAATTAGCAGTGCGCCCCGCGTGTCCAGACAGTTCGGACCGCCGGACCTCCCTGCTAATGTCGCCGGAAAGGGCGCGTCAAAGAGGGGATGCAAGTGACTGTTCCCGAGAGGAAACAAAAAAGGAAAAAAAAAAAAAAAAAGCGATACAACACAAGTGAATATTTTCAAGAAAAAAGAAGCTCAGGTGACTCTTTTATACTTTTCAGACTGACGGTGCACTTTTGCCTTAAATAAAAACTATTAGTTTCTAGAATTAATTGCTTTCATCCCTTCATTTGAATACTAATTGCATCCCAGTAATAATTTATGTTAAAATACAGTATATTTTATGTCACTTACTTAATGATATACGAGGACCCTTAGCACTAGAACATATTTATTATGGAGTTTTCAGCTATTAAAAATGTTTGATGCTAATCTGTTTTTTTTCTGTTTTATTAAACATAATTTATTATCTTTCCTGATATCAAAGAACAATTTCAGGACTTATAGAGGGAGAAGGAGGCTTTGTAGAGTGAGTGTCTTCAGTTGCCTAGCAACTCCAATTCTAGCCAGCACTAACTTCATGCTGCTGTCTGGTTTGTGAAGGTAAACCAGGGGGCAATCTGATTTTAAAATAGGTTTTTATGTAGGCGGGACTTCAGCTGCACATTGCTGTAGCTGTGGGCTAGCGTGGGCAATTTGGGTTAGGGTTTTACCATCTGCACATGATAAAAAGAAAAAAAAAGTAAAGAACGGCACGGTATTTCTTTTTCACCTGGCTACCGTTTAACGGGTTATTCGAGCACCTGTTTATACCTGGCCTTACAATAAATGTATTACATCCTCACAAGCAGATGACGAGATCGAGAGCTGCTTGTATTATGGCAGAGAAAGGAAATGCATTACCGCAGATGCATGACTCGTCACAGTAGGACCACCTGGCTGTACAGTAGACCGGAACACATTGGGGGTGGGTGTCAATAACATGAGCCATTTAATAAGAAAAGTACATCTTTACTTCCTGGGAAAATGTATTTCACGGGGTGTACACACATAATCAAAAACATGCTTACTACAGTGTGTGGATCCCTACACATCCTGAGTATGGATGCAGGCATATGGATGCATGTTTACTACAGTGTCTAGATCCCTACACATCTTCAGTATGGATGCATGCTTACTACAGTGTGTAGATCCCTACACATCCTCAGTATGGATGCATGCTTACTACAGAGTGTAGATCCCTACACATCCTCAGTATGGATGCATGCTTACCACAGTGTGTAGATTCCTACACATCCTCAGTATGAATGCACGAGTATGGTTGCATGCTTACTACAATGTGTAGATCCCTACACATCCTCAGTACGGATGCATGAGTATGGTTGCATGCTTACTACAGTGTGTAGATCCCTACACATCCTCAGTATGGATGCACGAGTATGGCTGCATGCTTACTACAGTGTGTAGACCCCTACACATCCTCAGTATGGATGTACATGTATGGTTGCATGCTTACTACAGTGTGTAGATCCCTACACATCCTCAGTATGGATGCACGAGTATGGTTGCATGCTTACTACAGTGTGTAGACCCCTACACATCCTCAGCATGGATGCACATGTATGGTTGCATGCTTACTAGAGTGTGTAGATCCCTACACATCCTCAGTATGGATGCACGAGTATGGTTGCATGCTTACTATAGTGTGTAGATCCCTACACATCCTCAGTATGGATGCACGCATATGTACTTTGTGCCATCCCTTCATTTGTATATTCTTTTCCACTCCAAAAGGCCTCGCAGGCGAGCCTGATCTTTCCCAGGGTTTCCTCCTTCGCTCGCGGGTCCCTTTTTTGTGAAACGGCTCCATTCCGCCCTCAGCAGCCTGCGCGCTTATGCAGCTTTCTGTTCAAGCGCTCATTAATGTTTCATGCATCATTTTTACTTTGATGGCGAATGCCTGTTGTGTGTTGGTTTGCCGGGCCTGATCCCCCTGCCCTGTTGCCATGAGTATAATGTACGCCCCGTCGCTGCCATCAGATTCAGGTGAGATGTGGGATAAGGTTATTTTTTGTTTGTTAGTCTTGTCTTGACAAAATGTAAATGTGAAATACAACATTTTCAGAGGGTGCGTGATGTTAATTTTAAGCACCTTTGGCTAGAGTATAGTATCAAGATGAGGAGAGACTCTCTAGGCCAGTGTTTCTCAAAGCAGTCCTTCAGGACCCCCAGACTGTCCATGTTTTTGCTCCCTCCCAACTCCCAGAACATTGGGAGAGCACAAAAAACATAGGCCATTTGGGGGTCCCCGAAGACCGGTCTGAGAAATGCTGTTCTAGGCGACTGTATTAAGTGAACAGCCAATAGGCTTTGCAATCTTTTAGTCTACTTTACACTGATGGTCTATTAAATCAATAGAATAAAAGTTTTTCTTTTATAAAAAAAAACACGGAGTAAGGGGCAGACAGTAGGACATAAAAAAAATCCATTTATGGAAGCATTTTTCCATTTCATAAGAAAGCTGGAGGAAAGCTTATCATTGTGTTAAAATCATCTTAAGCAAGTACTATACAAAATTCTCTGCATTGACCTGTGAATCTTCACAGGCCTTAATGTTTTCCACCATGACATCCAAATAATGGCTCTTCAATCGGTCCATGCCACGGAATGGTCCAGAAAGAAAACCTGATTACGTTATCTGATTTCACCATATTTAGGCTTCCCAGGAACAGTCAGAAAAGTCTCCCGTATCGCTGTTCCATCAGGGCTTAGTGATAGCATGTCACGCAGTGGGGGAGTCAATGCAAATTGTGTTGAAATCCATCTACTCCTTTCTCGAGTGCATTTGGTCTCCAGGATGGGTGTCTAGTAGGATTTTTGCCCTCCTTTCGTGTTCAGGGTGAATCTCCAACACTGCTCGTGGGCAGGCCGGCCGGGGCCCCCCTCTGATGGACCTCTTCAGAGCGCCTCTCCACCCTTTCTGCCTCCCGAAGTCACTTTGTCATACGGCGATGCATCATTTCACATGGTGAATTTTTTAATACGGAGCCGAGAATCCTTTCAGAGGATGCGAGAGCCATTAAAGGAAAAAATTATTCATGTGATTGCAGTGCATTATTTAGCAGCAGGCGAAGGGGCGTCCATTGGCACAGCCTCGCTGCCATTGTTAAGGTCCGTGTGGCTCCTCCTCTCACCTTGTGGATGCTCTCAAGTGGCTTCTTGGGACGCTGCTGAAGGTGAGAGTGGAGTCCTGATTACATTGTGAGAGAGGCTGAAAGCCCTTCCATCCTAGCTAAAATGAGAAAGGGGCTCGCTAAGTTGCAGCTCTTACAGCATTATTTGTGCGATTTCATGGAAAAAAACATGTGACCACATCCTGGCCCTCCCACCCCACCCCCAGTTTTGGTGAAACCCCCGGAGACAAACGGAAAACCAAGCACAAGGGAAAGAGCTTGTTCTTATACCTGTGTAACCTGCACAGTAACAATGGTGCATCGTAATCAGAGGAGTGCTCTCATGGAAGCAGGATGGAAGCAATCCTCTTAACGTCATTCCCTAAATTGGGAATACGCGTTTCCTGTGGATGGACGGCGGCGCTGGACGTCGGGATAATCCACAGTAATCCATATGGCACCTCGGACAGCAATGACGATGCCGGGGACACACAGATGGGCGATCGTCGCTATAGGCGTGATGCTTCCCCCAGTGAAAATCGGAAATCCGCACGGCTAATAGGCTAATGCTGTGCCCAGCAGCTAAGAGGTAGCCTCGGCACCTTTAGAGCAGCTACACCGATAGCTCCTCCTGTCGTGTTTACAGTTGCCCTTTCGTCTCTGCATTGTTATATGGGAAGCAGATGGAGACCTTGTAGGTGGGAGACTCTGGATTCTGCTCCCGGGGAGTCAAAAATAATCAAGTGGAAATTAAAACTGAGGGAACATATGAATATCTTCTACTCTGTAGGACTGCTAATATCAGCATTTGATGGTGATAAATGCCTATATCTGGCCCATGCCACTGGCCCGTGTGACTAATCTAATCGCTTACAGAAAACATTCTATTCCTTACATTTAAAATTTGCATGTAAATGTTTCATTAATTTTATTCATTTATGCTGTCTCCCTCTGTCAATTTTACCCATGCATGAACCTGAGCAATTTTCCTAGTTTTTAAATAAATAGAACCATATGAAATCTCATTTGGTATCATTTGGTAAAAGTGCAGTACTAAATCTTTCAATATTATAATCCTGAGTTCACTTAAATATGGGGTAAAAAAAGTCTCTTTCATTATTTGCTTCAGCATCATATCATTTCTAATGGATTTCCAAAGCTGTTTAAGTCATTTAGACCCTAAAATTCAAGGCTGTTAAATTATTCTCTGATAACAATGATTTTTAAAAAGTCAATATTGAACCAATAATCAGCAGAATTAAAAGTGTTAATGCTTAGTGCTTACTTAAGTCCTTGAGAAAAGTCTTGACACATTACCATCTGTACAAGGAAGGAAATTGCTCTCCTTCATGAAATCATATAAAGTACCTGCCCAGGAAATACACTTGCACCCTGAGTGATGGAGGTCAGAGGTCAAAGGTCACCATCTGCATGCTCCATCACAGCTGAGTGAAGGTAGGCCTTCACTGACCCGGTCCCAGTCATAAAGGTTGTCCTTCTGGTCACAAAAACGGCAATCCCACTGCCAAGAGCTAAAGTCGTATAATGACAAAAGGTGACAGCAAGGAGCATACGATTGATTTTCTCTGGAGAGAAGGAGAGTATGGCCTCTAGGCCCATACTGATGCTGAGAGCATAAGTGGATTGGCTGCAAAGCTGCGCTTCCAGTCCAGGCTGGTCACCCTTTGTTTAAATGTTTTACCTGAATTTGGGGCGACTGCACCACCATATGGCTCACTGCAGGTGTACCCTTAATTGTTTGACAGGCTAGAAATGCTGGGAACCCAGTCGCTCATTGAGTAACTCGATGTCTGGATATTTACCTTGTACGAAACAATAAATAAATCAACTTGATACCATTGTGCTCTAGAATTGCATTATAAAAATAAACAAAAAAAAGCTGTTCAAATGGAAATTCAGCAATACTGTCTTTAAAAAGATTCAAAAATACATTCTGTGTTTCTGAATGATAAGAAAATGTTATATTTGTTATACATAGTTGATATTTGTAACAATCTGACACCTACATTGAATGAAGGCATCACATTAAAGCCGAGAGGTTTCCACCACTACCCAGAAAATGTAATATTTACACTTGTTTGTGTGCCCTTGAATAAAGAAAAATAAAACATAGGCCCACATAATTTGCATTCAAATAAAAAAAAAAACATACGTTCAAGAAATAGCAAAAGCAAAAAAGAGTGTTTGGATACATTATATAATTTGTGAGAGCAACAGAATTGAATATTTCATTGAAAGCCTTGGTTATGGCCGTGACATGAAGTACAAATATGCAGCTTTAGGTACAAAACACAGAGTTTGCATTGGGGTATAAGTTGGATGGACAGTTTAAAAAAAAAGCATGGGGACCAGAGAACCACCTATCCTCCAAAGCATCTGTGGTAAAAACATTAATATGGAGGGTTAGGGTTCTTAAAGGCTAAAGTGCCAAGCCGCTTCATGCCACAGATTCCATTCAGTCATTTAGTTCAGCATTATTTTCGTGTGAGGGTTCCAGTGGCGTCATGCCAAGCAGGTCAGACCAGATTTCTTTTTCCATGGCTGCGAACTCCAGCTCATTCTGGGGGATCCCAAGCCAGCTGGGACAGAGAATCCCACCCATGTGTCCTTGGTTTGCCCCGGGGGCTTTGCCTAGTGGGATAGGCTTGGGACAGCTCCCTTGGGGGCTGACCAGGTGGCATCTTTATAAGATGCTCAAGCCGCTCACTCAGTGTCAGCTTTGTCATTTGTGCACATGCACAACAGAAGGGTGTAGTAGGCTCTCCTAGTACCTCACATAGTAATAGGAAATGGAATAGAATAAAAAAAAAAAACAGTTTCCCGAGCAAGGTGCAAGTGTCATATCAACTCCTCTCGATCCAAAGGGGCAGTGGCTATATTTCAAGGTCCCCACACATCTCTGAGCTCCTCATCCAACCAAAGATAGTGGATCCAGCAACCCTGCCGCAAGGTGCTTAAAATTTACATCAAAATCAGCAAGCCTGATTTTGGCTACATGCATTTGCAGCCATCTTTCCTAAACCATTACCCACAGGTCAGGATCAGGGGAGGAGCAGTGTCCTGATGCGCAGCAGAACAAAGGACGTGGGAGCAGGAGTCAGGGCAAAACAAGGAAGTTTTTTTGAATGAACTAAACAGAACCAGAAACAAAACAGGATCACAGGGGATTAACAGGTAAGGCTAGGGCAAACACCACAGGAAGACACAACTTCAATGACAGGCCTAGGGAGCATTGGAGTGGGAAGCACATTACATAGAGCTAACAAGGGAGCAAATGAGAGGCAGCTGGAGTGAGAGGTGAGACCAACACGGAAGAGGTGTGGCTCGTTACATCCCTACCTGCCCAAATCCACAATACAGACAACACTGATAAATGTGGAGATGGACTTTGGAGAATTATGGAAGGATTCAGACTTGGAGTACTTCAAGAGGCTTGTGGTATCTATAGTGAAGTTAGGCTCTCATGCATCTCATTCATAGAAATAGCATTGGTGGGAGGCTAAGACCTTTCTTAGAAGCTCCACAGGCAGGTGGGTGAGGAGCACACTGCATCCACCCCCCTGAAGAGCCCCACGTGCTGCCAACCCATGTGGCCCATCTCCATTAACCATCTAGGCAGGTAGGCAGGGAATGACAATCAGGATATAGCTTGACTGTAAAACCACAAGCTTTGTCTTGCTACTTAACTTCGGCTCTACTACCACGTACCCCCCCAGTAACCACAAAACCGCAGTCACTGAATCGATCTGTCAGTCTCATGTTCCCTTTTACCAGCACTCATGAACAAGATCCCGAGATACTTACACTTCATCACTAAGGGCAGACTCTCCCCACTCACCTGAAAGAAGCAATCTGTTCTTTTCTGAGAGAGCACCAGAGCTGATTCTAATCCCAGCTGCTTCACACTCAACATCGAATCAAGTGTGTGCTGGAGGTGCTGGTCGGATAAGGCCTAAACCATGGCTTCATCTGCAAATAGCGGGGGTGTCATTTCTAACCCCACAAACCAGATCCCGTCCAGTCACGGCTGGGCTTTGACTTCCTGTGTGAGAAAAATCGCAAACAGTACTGGAGAGAAGAGGCACTCTTGACGGAGGCTGACTCCAAACAGCTTAAATATGTGCCAAGTACGAGGACATGACTCTTGCTGCATTCATAAAGGACCAAAGAGCAGGCCTTGGCAGCCCTGGTACCCCAAATTTCCACAAATAAGGGATGCATTCATTATGTTGTTTTTCGGTATGATTCTAAGTCAAATGTCAAATGTATTTTTACAAGCAGTGGGCCTCAGAGAAACACCGCAAGCACAAAAAAGTTTGTCGGCTGGAAAGAAACTTGAATTGAAGTATATTCCCCATGATACTGTCATTATCCATCAATGGACAAATATTTTAGGAACAAAAAAGGCTTTGCGTACTGTAGCTATATATAAATGGCTATTTTTGTCATTTAGACAGGGAAAGCTAAATGAAATCAGACAAAATTAATAATAGAAAAATACAGGAGAAAGAAGTGCATGTAACTGATTTCCATGAAGGGTCACAGTGAGCCCTGGGCGAATCCCACAAAGCACACAGGACACCCCAGCTGGGATGCCAGACCATCGCAGGGCACACATACTCGCTCACACACAAAGCACACAGCACACCCCAGCTGGGATGCCAGTCCATCGCAGGGCACACATACTCGCTCACACACAAAGCACACAGGACACCCCAGCTGGGATGCCAGTCCATCGCAGGG
>JAODKL010000002.1:20654505-20690942 GCA_026780765.1 Petrocephalus schoutedeni | reverse complement strand
TCCTGGGTTGTTCCCCGCCTCGTGCCCGTAGCTTCCGGGATAGGCTCCGGACCCCCCGCGACCCCGATAGGGAAAAGCAGGTTGGAAAATGGATGGTTGGATGGACCTGAGCATTTGCTAATCCCTAAGTAGCAGAAAATCATCTTCGATGCTAAGAATATGGCCATCTTCCATTACAAAGCAGGGCAATAAGTTATACGTTTAGTTTGGGTCCATAACTTTGTAGCATTGGTTCATTTTGTGGGTTTTTTTAAAGCACTACCACTGTGTTATAGACTAGTGTTTCTTTTTTGGTCCTATTTTTTTTTTTACCATACTTAATTACTACTCAAGTACAAATAATGAACAAAGATAGTAAATATATGATTGATTATTGATGAACAAACACAGGATCATATAACAGTTTATATAACAGTTTCTGAGCAAATTAAGTACATTCAGTAAGAGTGTACATAATTTGTGCCTCCTCAAGTAAAGTTTTACCAAACCATTTTTAGTCATTGTGCCCTTTTGCAAATCTTCAGTACTAATTCACACTTATTACTTGTTAATTGATTCAGCATTCATAAATTTGGAAAAGCTGACCAACACCTTGCTCAAGAACCAATGTGTCCTCTGCTCCCCGTCATTCGTGATACAACACCTACCAAAGGAAGTACTGTAGGCTGCACCAGAAGTCTCCCTTTGCCTGCTCCAGGCAAAATGTGTTTCAAGAAAAAGCTGTCTTCCTTTTGAAACTGAAGCTTTCACTATAAATGTTTGGGCTACTTTAAGCTATGGGAAGAATTACATTTTAAATCCTCGTATTTCTTTTATTGTGTCGGCAAAAGAAAGATCAGCCAGAGAACAGATGTGGTTTATATTGTACACTTGAATGGACAAAAATAGGTACGGGTGGATATGGTAAAGTGTGATAATGTGTTTAGTTTTACCTACTTTAGCTGTCTTGTTATTTGTGTGTGTGTGTTTTGTGAATGGTGCTGCACTTTTTTGGCCCCCCATCCTTATTTCACCTTTCCTGGTCGCCTTTAGCCTTGTTACGTCTACTTGAAGGTTAAATAAAATGAAGTCAGTGAATAGAGCCCGTGCATTTTCTTCCCAATTCAGAAATCTCTTGATACTATCCAGCTCACTCCCACACACTTCGACGGCATTTATGCTGAAAATTAAATCACACACAGCTATGCTGCCAGATCTCTTCTGCGCAAAAAGACCTTCTTTACCTGCCAGTTGTTCCGCGCCTTGTCGGGAGTTTGGACGAACTTGGCATGGCGTGAGAGACCACGGTACGAAATGTACGAGACGCGGCGGTCAGGATGTGGATCCGGAGACAGAGACGATGATGCTGGACGATGACTAAACAATGGCAGCGGCCCATTGGAACATATCTAAAGCTGTAAATCGGGTAGGATGTGGGCCGTGGTGCCTCTGCCATCATCGCTGAGGCAGTCTGTTCATCCCACCTTAAGCAGTCGGCAAACATCGTCCATACGGGACACCTCTCAGCAGGAGGAAACATCTCAAGAGAAAAAATTTCGTATCAGATCTCCTGAAAAAAAATCACAAAGAAACGTGGCGTTACACATGTGACTCATTAAATGAGCTTCCCGACATCTTTCAAGTGGCAGTAAGCTTCCATTAAACCAGCAAGGCTACTGCAGAGAAAGCTGGTCTGGCCTGAGGCAGTGAATCCTTAGTGTGGTTCTGGAAGGCATTTGATGTGCTTGATTGGGGCACATATTTACGTGTACCGAAGTGCAACTCTGATGTTCACCTTGTTTTCGGGAAATAACAAATGGCTTTGATTAATGACCCCAGAGGCACACTTGCTGAACCTCAAAATGGTCACATTACTGTGTACTAAACACATAATAATCTTATTTCCGTCTCTTTGGATGCCTGAAAGGCTAAATCTTACACTGATACATTGACAAAATAAATATGTTACCCTGTTTTTTGATGGAATAATGGTATAATGCCATTCACCCTTGACTAAAAAAAATCCAATTACCACACTACCTCACTGAATCATATTCCCATTATGAAAGAATAGCAAGTTTCTCATTTACTAAGCATACAGCTGCAGTTAATAACAGAAAACCAATTTGTCTGAACCATAATGTTCTTGACAAGGTGTATATAACGTTACATGTTCTAATTTCTAATTCCCATTATACTTTATAGGATGAATATTAACCCCGGACCTGGGACCTCCCTGGGCTTTTCCTGGCAACCAAACATCTCTCTATTTTGCCTTAGGTTGTGCTGCCACACCGTCCTGATCTATTTGGCCAGTTCATTAATCGTTTTTCATTTTAACCAAATGAATAATTTAGTGGTGTTACTTATAAACACCTAAAAACTGATTTGAAAATAATAGGGGAAAAGGGATTTTGAAGCCAAAGTCTTGTACAAATAATAGTGTCACGGTCTCATTTAATTATGTCATTAGAAGCTGAAGGCCTAGCTAGTCTGCAGTTTGTGCGTCTCTTACCATAAAAACTACAGTTTACATCCCTACCTGCCAAACCCCACAATACAGACAACGTGGATAAATGTGGAGATGGACTTTGGAGACCTGGGGAGCATGGGAGTTTATATAGGGCTAACAAGGGAACAAACGAGAGGCAGCTGGAGTGAGAGGTGAAACCAACACATGAGAGGTGTGGCTCGTTACATCCTTACCTGCCCAAATCCCCCCCCCCCCCTCCAACAATACAGACAACACTGATAAATGTGGAGATGGACTTTGGAGACCTGGAGAGCACGGGAGTGGGAAGAACTTTACATAGGGCTAACAAGAGAGCAAATGAGAGGTGAAACCAACACTGGAGAGGTGTGGCTCATTACATCCATACCTGCCCAAATCCCCCCTTCCACAACACAGACAACACGGATAAATGTGGAGATGGACTTTGGAGAATTATGGAAGGATTCAGACTTGGAGCAGTTGAAGAGGCTTGAGGTATCTATAGTTAAGTTAAGATCTTGTGCACCTCATTCATGGAAATTGCATTGGTGGGAGGCTAAGACCTTTCTTAGAAGCTCCACAGGCAGGTGGGTGAGGAGCACATTGCATCCAACCCCCTGAGGAGCCCCACATGCCGCCTACCCGTGTGGCCCATCTCCATTAACCATCTCTATGGCTGCCCCCTGCCATCTTTAGCAGCCATTAGCAGGCTTTCGCTACCCCTGTAGCTTGAGACACCATTTAAATAACCCTAAACTCACACGACTGTACCAATTATGTACCAAAATCCCTATTGCAATGTGACCCCCACCCCCCGTATTCTGTGCAGTTTTATGCATATTACGCGTATCGAGACACGTAACTTGGGTGCAACGGCAACAGCTTTGCATCTCACTTCATAGGATATTTCCCTGGCAATGAAAGTCGACGAAATATTAATATATATTGTATGCTATACAAGAAGGCTCAGCTAATCAGATTTGGCCGGATGAATATGCAAAATCAGGTCTCTCGTTACAGTACTGTGTTATAGAATTCCTTCTCGTTTTTTAACCCGACGAAGGCAAGAGACGTGAACCTGAGGGAGGTGCGTCTGGCTCGCCGCAGCCCCGCTCGCTGCCCCCACCCCACCTGTGAAGCCATCCTCGCTGACATCGGCGGGTGCAGTCAGGGAGCCCAGCTGGTGTAGGCTCCGACAGGAGGAAACCTGCTAATTAGCTCTCCCTGTGAAGGGGCTCGGCGATGTCAAATCCCCAGCCTTCATTAAACACATTCAGAGAAAATTGGGGAAACGCGCAGGGGATACAGCGTTCTCCTTCTCTGTCATACATGGCACGTAAAGGAGGATCTTTCTTATGCGGCGCTAAGTTGACGCACGTCTCCAAAAGAAGCGAAACCATCTGCATGTACCGAATAAATAAATAAATAAATAAATAAATAAAATGAAATTAAAAAAAAGACGCTGGCTATGATATGTGCGTCTGCAACGACGACTTGTTCCGGTGCCCCCTACTTTTCATTATCCAAAGCTTAGAAATCCTACTTGTTTCAGAAATCCCTCTTTCAAATGTCGGCATTACGAAACCGGGAGAAGGGCCTGAATTGGTCGGATTAAGTGAATTCCGCGAGACGAAGCGCCGGCGGAATGATAACGATAAGAGCTTCGCGGCAAGGGCAAGGCTGAAGATAAACTTCCCGCTCACCTTGAACATTCCTGCACTCCACAAGTGGGCAGTTTAACGGAATGCAGTCCCGCTGGGACCCTAAAGTCAACTTTGAGCTAAAACCGGCAGAGAGCACCGGGCGCATAATACAGCTGGGGTTTGGGCAGCCTCCTCTGGCGGAGTTATACCAGGCCGTACGTCTGACTGTTACTGTACCCGATTAGCGAAAGACGCTTTAGACTTCCAGTCAGAAACGTCAACAATTTGGTGGGGATATAATTAGACTTCGGCGCTGTTAAGAATAACCAGACCGCCACTCACTCGCAGAGGAATAAACGTGAGAAATCCCACTTAGCCGCGGCACAGTGAAGTGTCAATCTTAAATCCCCCGGGCATAAGCAGTTTACAGTAAGCGGCACATGCGGGCGATATGCAGGGGGCACTGGGGCATTCCCATTAAACGATTTAATTACTGTTTTATCCCGAGAAGGCACATTCCGTCCATTCGCCCGCGGCCGTCTCATGGTCCACAGCCACATGGTCCGCTTATCTGACGCCATGGAGCGGCGGGCTTCATCCAGCCAATGGGAAGGCGCCGCGGTGGGGGCACCGCGAAGCCTGCCCATGGCGGGGAGCTGGCCACGCGATTAGCATTCCGCGATATCCTCTGCAGACTTCCTGACAATAAATATGTAAATTCAAACATAGCACAGGCACTTTTTTTTCTCGCTATTGTACAGTATGAGTCAAGTATCACTTAAGCATAAATGGAGTGATAGTGCACGCTTAGGAGTGGCTTTTACTGTCACGGGCATGTTGTCCAAACCATTCCATTACCTCTGACTGTGCTGAACAGCTAATTCCGTTTCTCATCAATATTGAAGCCACTACTGTCAATCAAATTAACTTTGACACAACGCCCTTTTAGCCTTATATGTATCAACAAGAGTGCATGTTCAGGCTAAGGTAAAATTATGCTCAGAGCATGTTTCCTAATGACAAAAACAGCACTTTGTGTAGGCCTGCAATGTGCATAATTTGCTAGGTACGCTTTATGCTGTTTTGAGAATTCAGAATTCGCTGAGATTAAATTAATATGGCTAAAAGGTTGTAGCTTTTATTTATATCGGTCGAGTCCCACCTTAAAATTCTTATACCTGTGGACTGTGAATACAGTGAACAATGACTTCTTAATCTATAGTAAAAATGTTTAACAGATTTTTGTATTATGTCAGTAAATATAAGAATTTGATGAAGCATATTTTTCCAATACCTGTTTTTTAAGAGGAAGACTAAAAACTGGCACAAAATAGAAAATTGGATTTAGGACTAAATCTATTTAAATCACCCTAATTGTTTTTCTGATACATGTGAATGGACTGGTGGGCCTTAGAGCTTGAGTAATTCTCCATTTGTATGCATATACTGATAGTACCCAATAATGAAGAAAAGGGGGTTATGATGCACTGTTTCTGGTGAAGCTATGGCAGTGCTGTATGCAAAGGTAAATGCAAGAACATCCACCCACATACACATTTTTAATTCACTGTTAAAGTACCAGTAGAATTCTTGTTAAAATAAATCATTTTATGGTGTCACATATGAATGGTGACAATTTGTATAAATATTAACATTATGTCTCAATACAGATATACAGGATGTTAATGACTTTCAAGTCCTACACTATTGGTTGATTTGGCTGTAAATTCAGCCAATATGACTGCAAAGGAATCATAATTTTAAACTTCTGTGTTACAAACTGTCTTACCCTTGAAACAGATATACTGCCAATGGTATACAGTGATGAGTGTCATGTGGAAACATTTCATGGATGTAAAATTGTAGTACATTGAGAAATCAAGAAAAAGGTGCCCCCCATCATTATAGAAAATAAAACATTTGGAATATATGCATGTTACAGCAAATTAGGAATATGCAAATATTGAGGAACACAACATTTTCTCCATATACAGGACCGGTCAGAAGTTTGGACACGTTAAGCTGCCTACAAAGGAGAGTGATAGTGTCACATCACATGACCTGACCACCTGACCTAAACACAATAATAATGGCTTTGAATTTGATCAGAGAGTGATGGAAAGGCAGCCAATGAGTGCTCAGCATATGTGTGGGACCTCCTTCAGGACAGCTGGAAAAGCATCCCAGGAGGCCACCTCATGGAACTGGCGTGGAGGAGACAGTAGGGTCAACCAGTCCCTGGAGCAATTGGGGTTATTGTGTTCCATGTCCATTCCAAATGGTACACTTAATATTTACTGATTGAAAACACAATAGAAAAGGGAAACATTTGGTGATTATACAATGACTTTGTATGTCGGCCAAATTATAAGTGTCCAGAGAATGTGTAATTGGGTTCACAGTAAACCATGTCAATTTGAACAATATTTAAAGATGATCGATGTACAGTAAGTATATTCTAATCCAACACTATTACAAATCTCTGCGTAACAAATACCAACAAAACCTAACTACATCAAACAAATTAGCTCAACATATGACAGATGACTTAAAAACCTAATATATTATCAATACCTACATTCCAGCATTCCAAACACACTAGACAACAGTTTAATAACAAGTGACAGATCTGAGGTTTTCAGAGACATACTGCCTGATGGTTCAGCTTCTTCCCAAATTTCTGCAGAGCAGGCGCAAAAACTTCCCTTTGCAGAGTGACAAGCAGAAAAAGTAAACATAAACCAGGATCAAATTGAATGTGAAATTGAAATCCTGTGAACCTTCAATGTATATGTTTAGAACCTGGGGAAACAAAGGACTATAAGATATATGTGTATTGTTTCACAGCAGTTTGCTATAAAGATTCAAATTCACAGGAATGAAAGGGGGTGGTGCAAAAGTAGGTGTGTATTATGCTTCTGAAATACTGGTAAGACATAAAATGATTTTAATACTAAGACATTTTTTCTCTATTAAAAACATGAAATACGAAATCTCACTACTTAACTAAATTAATTCCGTGTTTAAAAGTCGATATTTAAAAGCCTCACCTGTTCGAACTTATGGCGCAAGAAATATTGTAATTCTGAACTCCTCAGCATCTTCAGCAAATCAATATTATTGCTCATTCATTTTTATTTATTGATGAAACTATATTTTAGTTAGCGATACTTTGATTTTTAGTTTTGACTGGTGGAGTTTTAAATGCAAACTGATATAGGAAAAAAAATGGAAGAGGAAATCGCAGGCTTTAATTTTAAATAAACGAAACAGTGTATCTGCAAAGCTGTTACGGGCTATAATTGTTTCATATCCTGTACTGTTGCATCTGTTAAGCGCTCTGACGCAACCATGCTGGAAACGGCGCTATACAGTGATACATTCAATTTGTTTCTATATAATGAAATAAAATTAGGTCCTTGCAATTAAATAATATGACAAACATCAAATGAGGAACAGTATCGCTGTAATATCCATTGATTTTATAATTAGAGCATCGGTGTCACGCCCACATTTTACAGTTCGGCTGAATGGATTTAACAATCATTGGTTTCACAGCGAATTACGCACATATGAGATGGCACCGATTACCCGCACGCGCGTCTTCATTCATTTGTTATAATTGTAACACTTAGTTAGCATTAACGCGGATTTTCTTTTTTTAAAATTGTCAGGCGTTCGCCTTCTCGGGAGCCTGCGTGTTAAGACTGCGAGAAGGCTCGGTTGCTTAGGAACGCGCGTCTTCATTGTAGCCGCCGACCTTGCCGCCGTGTCCACGCTGCGCGTACTCGCTTCCAGACCTCACCGACGGGCGAGATAAGAGCATCCTAACGGAGGACGGTACCCGGAGATTAAAACGAAAAAATGTGGATGGAGTGAAAGTAAAGAGTGCACATTTCTAAGCGAATATAAGAGAATTAGGCAGCTGGAAATAGTTGCCGGAATCCCATTGAATGTTGAATCTATTGAATTAGTCAATCGGCGGGGTTTTTTTTTTTTTTTTTTTTTTTTTTTTTTTTTTTTTTAATCGGAACATCAGGAATGGGGGATCTGATAGTTCGCCAAGGCAGGTGAGTCCAATTTTCTAAGGCGTATTGTGTTTAATAAGAACAAGTGCTCGGGGATATTGCAGGAGTTCCCACATAGGCGCATGGAAATGTTGTAAAATGGCATCGCATATTGGTTATCTGTTTTAGTCTGTTTTTTTCCCCCGGCAGCTTGTGATAAAGCGTGCTTTGACTTCAAATCCCATTAGTGCTTCATTTATAGGTCGTATAAGTGTGTTTAAAAGCAACGATCTGGCTTGATACAGGGCAGCAGAAAGAATGGAGAAGGAACGGGAGTTAAAATATGACTGAGGCAACATCTATTATTTCGCCTTTGGGAGTTAAATCGTGTCGTGGCGCTGTGAATGATGCCTGTATACCGGTGTTTCCGTTGTTTGCAGAACAAATCTTTCCGTCTTTGCCGTTAAATTCTTACTTGGCACCTGTCGTTAGATTTGCTGGCTTCAAACGTATGCCACCAGAGGCTCGATGTGAGTAATGCAGTTATTAGATGTATAGTGGTATTGTTGCGTGAAGCTCTGCTACCTTTATGATGCCCGCAACAGTGAATAGTACCATAAATATGAGGGCGTTAAAACGCATCGGATGGGCAAATCCCCGGTACCTGTTTTGCCCTTGACCTATGCAAGTACGTACACTAAATGGATTATTCTTGCACTGGTTTGCAACATAGCCTCAAGGTGACTATTCTTAAGTTTTTCTGAGTCTGCCGCTTGCCAACGCAAGCTGCGTATTATTTTTAATTTGATGGGTGGTTTGGACCTTTGCGTAAAATTGCAAATCAATGTAACTACCGGATAAAATAATGGTCTTCATGCGAAATTCGTATTGATCTTCTATCTTCTCTGATCCTCCGATTGGGGAAACGCATAAATCCTAAAATGTACGACCAACAGACGGTTTTTCCCCGTCGCGCATGTTGCTCAGTGAGACTGCATCGCTTTCATATATATATATATATATATATATATATATATAAGCGATAACTTGTCGCATTTATCTTCCTATACGCTTATGGTGGACAATTCAAAGTGTCACCAAGAGAACCCTAACACTTGTTGTAGAACAGAATTGCACATTGCAGGCTGTGTTGTATGTTTGACAGAGACCCATGCACCTTAAATCATCATGTAGTTCATTTGCTGCAATAACGACAGAGAAGCAAACAGACTCTTTCGACATCGTAAAGTGAACATATTTAAATTTGCAGCAAAAGAATTGCATTAAGTGTGATCGGTTTTTTTTTTCCTCAAAAATTCTGGAGGTCGCCGCTATCCCGGGATCCAAGCGGATACATTGTCATTAGAAGTGGCAAAGAATTAGGCTAACAGAAAGAGCTGAATGGATGGGGAAGGGGCGAGGGAAAAAATGTCAGCCTTGAAGTTGTCATGGTGACTTTGTGAATAAGCAATTGTGTCACTTGAGCTCAAACATTAAAAAGAATTCTTCTCTTCACTATCAATAGGGTTATATAGGCTACGTTTAGACGTTTAAATAATGTGTTTGAGATCTGTATCTGAAAAACTTGTAACTAAACACCAGAATATACTTGGGAATATACTTGTAAATTGAATTACGTGTGTTACAGAGTTGCATTATAGCATTATAAAGTTTTCTCGGTGTTTTCCAGATTTTTATTTATTTATTATTATTATTGTGGTGGTGGTGGTGGCGGTGATGGGCGCCGGGGGGGTGGGCCGATATGCACAATACATTGCCTAATAGACAGTTCTAACGCAGCACGTCCGTATTTCAGTTAAGCATGCGAATGTGATGTTTTGTAAGCGATTCTCCGCGGCTTTGCTCTGTAGTTATTTGTTTTCTCTCTTTATTCGTGTCCTCTCCTCTTGTCGCCGGGCCCCTGCTGCTGCAAATCCGATTCAGTCAAGGAATATTTCCTGCTTAAATGTGCAGTATTTACTTGCTCGCTAATCTGAGGAAATAATATTCCATGTAAAAGTATTTTGCCGTCTTCCCCAAGTCGCGTCCTTGCTCTCGGATCTAAATTGAAATGTTTTCTATTGCCGCCATTGCATATGTTTTCTGTTATTTTTATGTGGCTGCATCTATCTTTCGACCGCTGATAAGTTGATAAACAGTCTTTAAGATGCAGGTTCTGAGGTTTTGGTAGGCTTAAGGTATTACGTCGGTGTAAGTATGTTTTAATGTTCTGTGTTAATGTTTAGTGCTTATCCAACAGCATTAGAGTATATACATAGGCCTACTTAAAAAGTGAATAAGGTTTATGACAAATGACTTCCATTTCCATATTCCACCATGCAACATGTCATGGCATGATTTCTGCAAACTCGGTTCCCGAAATATTATTAAAATGTACAGACAGTAGGAGTAGTAATTGCATATTAGTAATCAGAAATAGCACAGTAGCACTATACAGACAACCCAGAATTCTCTCTGTCATCTGAATGTGATTATCAAGGAGTGTTAAATGTATCTGTTTAAGCATTGCCAGTGATTTAAAATTTAAAATTGATTAAACCATTGTTAAATCTTAAATCTAAATGTTGTTTGAAGTCTTTACGGTATGCTACAGGTATATCTGTCAATTCATCCATAATTCCATCTGTCGATTTTCACTGCTGTCATATATGATCAGTCTAGGTAAAATACCCATTTAAAATGTAACATTGTTGGTGTCCGTGGTACATGTAAACAGTAATTTAGTAGTTGTTGAAATCTGTACAGGGTAACACCATTCATTAGCATGCAGAAGATGAAGATGTGTGCAGGATATTTGTCTGGAGGGCATCCGATTGTGTGTAGGCCATCTCTGTTTGCGCCTTCAGTGTACAACTTAAAAAGCATTCCCGTTTCACAAAAGGAAACCCATATAGGTTTTGACCACATCTCGTCTTATTTGTGTGGGGTACATTTTGTGGAAAGTATGCGGTGTAAACACAGGGCTATGTCTGCCGGGCAGTCTATCTCAACATTATAAATATCACAAGTACATCATAAACATCAGAAACACATCAGGATCACACTTCAAAAACACGGGGGTCACTCAGTACCATCAGTGAACCGTGTCCTTCATTTCAGGAAGTCCTCACACTGTATTACTACGACACAATTATGTACAGACAGTAGATGCAGTATAAACAATGAGCAGTTTAAGGCACTGTAAACAGATGACAGTTTTAGAACTATTATATTACTGCTATGCATCCATCTATATTCTAAGCTCTTATCCAGGGTCGTTGGTGGCCTGGAGCCTATCCCAGGCAGCATAGGGCACAAAGCTGGGGTGCACCCTGGGTAGGGATGCAGAGGAATGCACAACGGAAAGCATGTCCTGACATATATTTTCCATTTGAAAACTTTTTGCTAAAACTAGACCTAGACCTATAAGCATTTATGCCTCGTCTGTCACATCCTGTTCTTTTAGATGTATTTGATCGTCCAAAGCATTCTTGCGTATATTACAACAATTACGGGGGGTTGTGGAAGTTGCGGGGTGATATCTTAGGTTAGACGTCTACTAGTCTCATTGCTGTAAGACCTTCCTCATTGACCTTGATAAATTAACCTTAGATTAAAGTTTGTGTTACTTCAAGCCTCATATTAAACCTGACAACGACTTTACTACGGCGCGTAAAACGAGGCAGAGCGACAATGCTACAGCAGAGCGCTAATCTTTCTGGAATTTGAGAGATAAGCTCTGGATGCGCAAGGGGGAAGGCAGAGGCAGGAGCTGGACTGGGCTCTGGGAAGACAGGGAATCAATTGTCAAGGTCCCTCCTGTGTGAGGCTGGGAGCATGCATGCCTTTCCTGTCCATGTTTTAAATAGCCAAATAACGTGACTTATTACGAACCACTTTAAAACTGTGTCATGCTGGGAAGCGGTTTTAAAGGGAGAAGACCTTCTGAAAATATGCTTGAAATGACATGAGTTAAAGAGATGTCAAGTTCTGTATCTTCATTAAAATATTTTTTTGTGCAGCCCTGTGCCTGCTAGGACTCTGTGATGGAGCATTAGTGACTCTAAAACTATCTAGCTTGGGCAGAGCAGCCATTCAAGGTGGGTTTAAAGGGTCCAAGAAGCTTGTCTGAAATGGAAGCATGTTGGCTTCAGTTGACTCTTATATACCTGCCTGGTGGTCAATTTTAAAGCAGATTAATACCAGCTAATATGCAAAAAACAAAGCCAGCCTAACTTCACAGTGATGATGGATGTCTCACAAGAAAGTATGTGTTTTTGCCAAGTAAAGCTTTCTTGTGGCAATGTTTTTTCTAATGTTTTTTCTAAACTAACAACATTGTATAATTTTCTGTTTATTGGCTGTCTCTCTGAGACAGGTGGTGTCAGGAATGGTAATAGTTGACTTACTTGTGTATTGATTCATTGATGATAATGAAGGATTGCCTTTCCTCTGATGATCCTCCCTGGCGCATGATTTCTTGTCATTATTTTGATTATCAGCACCAAAACTCCAGTTTCGGGGATGCGATGGCTTTATGCCTTTGAATCCTTCCCCTAGACGAGGTAAATGAACCAGATCAGATTTTTTTTCTCCTCTTTCACGTTGGAGAAAATGAATTTTTCACAACATACAGCGTGATTAATGTACGCTGAATATAAACAGCTCTGAATTCATTGCTTAGGTTTATAAAGAACAGATTCCTCATTATGAGGTGAAATTACCTTGTTTAATCAAATCTGTGCAAGTCTCCTTTTGTGAACCTGTGAACCAGCTGAGCCTTCCTGTATACTGAAGCCACCGTGACAGTCATTCTTTAGCCCTATGACCTTAACCATAACAAACATAAATAAATAATAATATAAGAGTAATTGTCACCTTGATACTTTACCGTGCCATTTAATTAATTAAAGGTAATGAGTTTATTCTGCTTGAAATGCCGCTTATTTTTTTCATAAGAATAAACAACAGTTTTTTTTCCCCCCAATACCACAAGAGAGAACAATTGTCCAATTTTCTCTATATTCACAAGCCATTGAAATCACCTTGATACAGCCCTCCCTGTATCACAGAGAGTGCAGGGTAGTTATCATCGTAATCATCTCCCCTTCTGTTCTCTACTATCACTTTCCATCTCTTTGACATGTTGCACTTGGACTATGTGTTCACCAGAAGGACTTAAAATTTCCAGTGTCTACAAACTGTTGGCAAGGCAGTCTCTTGTAAAGAAATGCCCCCCCCCCCTACGTTGTTCATTATCTGCTGGGATGCTGGCTGAAATATATGGGGAAATTAGAATATTTGTGTGAGATAAAGTTTATTCATTTAATTTGAGGATGGAACAACAGCGGGGTAATCTGAATGGCAGTCTTTTAACAGTGCCCCCTGCCTGGGGTGGGCTGGGAGTTCGCCGCCGATTGGTATATTGGTATGTTTTGCTGATCGTGATCAGCCTGTTGGCCGCCAATGAAATAAAGCATTATCCATTAATCATCTCCCGCGATCGAGCTGGAGACCTGCCGAGATCGAGCGACGGGTTGGACACCCCTGGTGTGCAGGCCGTATAATGCCAGGCTTGTGGAGGAAAGGCCTCCCTTCACAGGACCGGTCCACTGGGGAAAATACCCAGCTTTCCAGAGGCCAGTCTGCACCTGATTCGAGCCCATCTCGTGTGATGTGCCATTTAAGGATATTAACAAACTAACATTAAAGTGATACGTTGCTTACATAGGTCATACAGAATAGCCACTGGCAGTTAACAAATATAATTATTTATGGGGAAGTAGGTGTTTACGTTTGTTTGGCTTTTGGTATTGTAGAATGTTACATTACATAAAGAAACAATGAGAACAGAATGCAGATTTCTCCCGACAGCGTTTCACATCACATCGTCTAAAAACATCTCCTGTGGTCACATAAACTGGCCTATGACTGCATTCTCCTCTTTAAGGACAGTGCTGTCAGTATCATCATGTTAGATAATTCAAGGTAACTGATTTATGGATGAAGGATTTATTACCTGTAGTGGCCCTTTACACTGCATCCCATTCCAGTCTCACGTTTTTTGGCTCTTATGTAATTAAATAAAGGGGCCGTGAAGGTCAGTGGGCAACCTTAAGTAAATGCCAACCTTATGAAACATCACCTCTTCAGATGTTGAAATTTGGTCAAAAATATATGTATTCAGTAGTTATTAAAAATGGAGGCATATATGGAGTAATAGGTGCTTTTCTATCCTGTAGAAGCACACTTTAAAGATACCATGATTTACCTATTTGCAGTTGTGACATGTTTGTGAGATGTCCTCCACCGTAGAAAGACAGGCAGAAACTCTAGCTATTTCAATAATCACTTTTCCATATGCCTGAGCATATTCAGGGAAGAGGACAAAATGATTTGAAGGAATTCAATTTTTAAGTTGTTGCCACTTAAAATGTAAATGATCTTAAGTCGTCCGGTCTTTAAATTGGTTTCCTCACAATAGTGGTGCAAAATGGCTCTGAGGAGTGACAAGCCTAATCTTTTTAAACCTTAAGTTAAATTGGTGTATATCAAGGAGCACCATGCCAATAATGCTGTGGCAAGGTGGGCTTCGGGGGTGAGTTTATGTTTAAAAATAACAATGGCCAATTTTCTGGAATTTGTTAATGATGTTTTGTAAATGATTCAATTTCTATCAATAGTGCAATGAACATAGAAACTCATTGGTACAGGTTAGTATGATGAAAAAAGCTAGTGTAGCACTATTAGTGAACAGGTGCAAATCAGTTAATGGGGGCAAGCTGATCTCTGGATACTGATAGACTACAGTGCTGATACATTTTGTTTAAGTTTAATTGTTGAAGGATCTATATTTTATGTATTATCTTGAATGCAGAGTCTAGTTTTGCTTTGAACCAATCTTTGAATGTTCATCTTCCAACCATTTATCCTGTTAAGGGTTACAAAAGGGCCTGGGATGAGTCCCACGGAGCAGAGAGCACAGGCCAGTTCGTTAAAGGGCACACACAGGGTCACACACTATGGACAATATGGAGATACCAATTAACCTACCTGCATGTCTTTGAACTGCTGAGGGGAATCCCAAATAATGAAAGGAACTCTGCATCGTACAAGAAGTACATGCAAACATCTCACACACACACACACAGACACACACACAAAGATTCGGTACCGATATTAAGCCACAACCCTAACTATACATGACCAAACAAAATAACTGGTTTTCATCACATTGTGGGGACATGTGTTCTTCATAGTGTAAAACACACACACATGCACACATATATAATTAAATTAGGAAACAATTGTAATTATTATGGACTCAGATTACTGAATTTGGATCAATGGAAAAATGGCCTGAGAGATCTTGGCATGATAGTCTGTGGGAAGGACAACGGTGGACAAAAGCACATAACTCCTTGGCTGTGGAGTTAACCATTGCTTAGAGGAGCTAGGACAAAGAGATTAGCAGTTGGGACTCAGTTTGCTGAAAGTGCCGGTCTAAGACGGTTTGATCACATATAGTCTAGTCCTTTGAGAACTTCAGAGAGGGGGAGAGTATGCAGTGATTGCAGGGAAGAAACCCCTTATTACATGTAAAGGTGCACTTTTACAAGTGGCTCAAAAAACAGGGGTCTTCTAACCAGTGGTGAAATGTCATATGGTCAAATGAGTCATGCTTCACCTTCCTTTCAGCAAGTGGGTGCGCACGTCTGCCAACTAGTGCTTGTTTTTGGTGGTACTGTTAGGGCGTGAGGTGTCGCCTCAGGGTCCCTCAGTTCCCTAGAGGGCAAAGGAAATGGGCGAAACCTACAATGTTACTCCGGCCCATCACGTTCACCGTAAGGTTCATCTTAAACTGTTCTCTGCTCCATCCAGAGGGGAGTGTGTGGTCAGCGAATAGTCGGAACGTGAAAATCATGTGAAGCAGTGGTCACAGCCATTCCAGTCACTGGATGTCAACCCAGTGGCACATCTACAGGAGCTTCTGCAGGGGTACAGAAAACATTTTCCATGACCATAATAAAACCAAATAATGGACTTTTATGGAAGAATAGCAGTCCGCCCCTGATTGCATTCCTAGACTCTTGCGGTATCTATATCTATGTCTCATTAAAAATGGTTTATTTTGGCATTTACCCGTGGGTATGATTTCAGAACGATAATATTGAATATTGCTGTCGTTTTTTTTTTTTTTTTTTTTACATAGCTCATCGAGCAAAATGGATAATTGGATAATGTGTCCGGTAAAACATGAACAGTGGATGTTTGGCTCATTATACTATATGACTCAGTCCATCGCCCCTTATAAGACCAAAAGGTAACGTGAGCACTCGCTTAGGTCCTAGCTCTTTTTATGAAGTGCCCTGAAAACCTGCTTATTAGAATGACTTATATATCTTTGCTTCCTCAAAATAACATCTGGGCTTTTCTTTTTTCATTGTCTTTTTTGATTTTGCTTTTGCTAAAAATGCTGAGGCTGATGGACACACTTAATAAATAAATTGGGGAGAGCTAAATACTGTAACCACATTGAGTTCTTTAAACGGCTAGTATGTGAATTTTTCGCCGTTGTGTAAGCAGGGGCACAGAAGCTCAGTGACTATCTAACAAAAACAAACATGCATCTGCTGCTGCACAATAATGCAGGTTTTTATGCCGCCCCCTCCAGTCAAGTTTGGTACTGCACCTCACAAACATGATGGGTTTCCATTGCATGATACATTTTCGAAACCAGTCCTGTCACTTTGCATATCTAGGCCGGCTTTGTGCCATTGCTGTGCATCCCTCAAATTTAATTCAGTGGTGCATTTTCCTTACTTTACTCATAGCAGGTGCATCATATGTAGAAACCCCCATCAGATATCTTTAAATTTTCTCCACAAGCATTGTTGTGTGTCAGCCAGGCATTGAGCATAGACATTCACAAAAAGCCATTTTATAACTCTGTAGCAAACTTTTTATATGATTACTTTTACATTTACTTCTGGCCATTTATTTATGTTATTTATATACACCAGGAAAGAGTAGAAGAAGCTTCTGTGTTTAAAGTCAATGGTATAGCAGTGCTGTTTCTGCTAAACCTGTGGATAGAGGGAAAATAAGACAATCAGCAATACAGGCAGTAGGTGTTTACACTGAGATCAGAAAAAAGCACAAACGATTTGCACAGCAAGTCAATTTTAATCCTCGTAGACCCCAACACACACTGAATTCGGAATGGTACTTTCTCCATGGAACAGAATTTACTTAGGATTCTCGCATCATTCGGTGATGACAAATATTAACATGGAATCCCCCTTCGAGACATGTGCACAGCAATGTGTGTGTTTAATCTATTTATGACAACATCCATCCATTTTCTGCTTATTCTATTCAGGGTTGCGGGGGGTCCGGAGCCTATCCCAGAGGCTATGGGCGCAAGGCAGGGAAGAACCCAGTATGGGGCTCAGTCATACACCATTCCCTCTTACATGCACACCTATGGGCTATTTATGACATTCTTTATTATTATTAGAAAGTGAGCAGCAGGGGTGGCACAGTGCTGCCTCACACCTACAGCGTTGGGGGTTTATGGTTCCCTATGGTTACTCTAGTTTCCTCCCACAGCTCAGAGACATGCACTTATGCTAATTGGCATTCCTCGATTGCCCATAGAGTATGATTGTGAGTGTGAATGTGTGTGCGGCCTACCATTGATGGGCGTCCATTCCATGCTGCACCTGGCCTTGTGCAGCCTGGGGTAGGCCCCAGTCCTCCAGCTGTCCACACCAACCCAGATATGGGTCTAGAAGCTGGGTGGATAGTAAAAGAATTGTACAGACTTCCCTCAGTTTTAGGTTACTCAGCTTATGAGTACTGTGCAGTTTATGAGTACACAGACTTCTCAAGTAGGACCTTGACCAGGGGAGGAGGTGGGTGCTTAGGGTACATGTTGCTGTTGGGGGGGTCCTTTGAACCTTGGAAGGGGAGCACTTTCAATCATTCGGTGGGCAAGAAAGTCACCATAAACTCTCCCCCACTGCACCTGCCTGTGGTTTACATTTTCTCACCATACCAAGTCTTGAGTTTTGATAACAGAATGTTTTCTTACGGATCGATTTCCTCTGACATGACATTTTTCAGCCAGAGAATTTCCTGAAACCACTACAAGCTGCGGTTTGTCAATAGTACGGTTTTAGGCAAACGTTATAGAGTACCACTCAGAACTTTGGACACGCCAAGCCGCCTACAATGGAGAGTGATGGTGTCACACATGACCTGGTCACCTGACCTGCATACTAGACTTAGGTTTAGAGGAGTTTAATAGAGAGCGTAGGAAAATGAGTGCTCAGCATACTTGTGGGAGCTCCTTCGGGACAGCTGGAACAGCATCCCCGGAGGCCACCAAATAAAACTGGCATAGAGGAGAAAGTAAAGTTACTTATTCCCTGGAGCAATTAGGTTTAAGGGCCTTTCTCAAGGGTCCAGTGGTGGGATCAGTCTGCTGACCACGGGATTTGAACCAGCAACCTTCTGAGTCCCAACTCACAGAGCTGCCTAAAACCCAGAAATGATTCCATATGGATGGATAGATCCAACTGGAACCGGTGACTGTCTGCGTCCCAAACCCACAGAGCTGACCCCCCACCCCCACACACACACAAATAAATTTTTGTCTTTGTTCAATAAATTTTGTTCAACCTCTTTAGTGGTCATAAACGCTTTAAGGAAAAGACTGTATTGACTTTACTTTGTACATTGACTGTAATGTCATAATAATTATCTAATTAATCCTAATACCCAAGCATGCTTCAATGGCCACATTAGGTCCACAAGGAATATGCCCCAGGGTTTGATTGTGTTTATATCCTTGATCATTTTATAGTTTGTAATGGCTGCTGTGCAGTGATATACGTAATATAATTTTAATCAAATAAATCCATCACAAGCAAAGATTGTTAATTGGGCTGTCACATGTTTATTTTCACGGCAAACCTTGGCAGTTAATCGCATATACAATTACATTCAATACCTTAAAAAAAAAAGAAAAACAAAACAAAGATTAGTCTGTACAGGCTATTCAGTATAGAAAACACATTCTATTAAAAAAATGTATTATCCCATTGGGGTATAAAAATTCATATATTTGAAGTTGACGCAATCAAAGACATAATAGTATGTTATGACTTCTGTGGGGAACCTTCATGTGCAATATTTGCAATTAATTGCGCAGTATATTTTTAATGATATAATAATGTTACTTATTATTATAGTACTAATTGTGTTATTATATAATGGAGGGGCACCGGATATGAAGCTGGCATCAGGCACCACATGGGTGTCGACCTACCCTGTGTGAAGTGCATCTGAAAAATGCACAGTGTTTTGGTGAGGCGTACATAGGACGTATTTACATATAAGTAGAGATGGAAATCATCGTTCTCAGTGAATCAATTCTTTGAAATAAAATCGCTGTCCAGTAATAATTCGCCCCCAATAAGAAAGGCCAGACGTTTTCCCTTCAGGAAGGGGATAATTATACTTATATTTAATGTCATTTAAATTGCATTGACTATTTCAGACATCTTTAAAATGATACAGTAATGGGTAGCGAAAGAGAGGGAATCTCACTTGTGAACTGCATTATCTAGTTCACTTGTGAACGAACCGAACCATGAATCGCTTATTGAAGGAACTGAAAGAACTGAACGACGACGACACCCAGTGAACGAAATTAATGAATTGCTGCAGTGGCCAAGAACATTTGGTTTGCGTAAAAGAATCGTTGAAAGAGAATGCATCGCTCACGAATGTCAAAAGTATATTGTAGATTGTAGGATGCAGACGTTGTCTACAAGCAGTTTTACTCTCCCATGGTCCTGGCACATTTTGTTGTATTTCTAGTCCAATTCAAAATTATTTCTATAGCATTATCTTTCGCATTATCACATTGTCTCAAAACGCCCATGTGCCCCCAGAGAGCAAGCTGGAAGTGACAGTAGCAAGGACAATCTCAGTCATAGGAAGAAACCTTGGGAGGAACCAGACTCAAAGGGGGAGCCCATCCTTCAGGGGCTGGCAGACAAAGTCCAAAATAGCCAAGTCCCAGTTTATAAAGTCAAATTGTCTATAGCCTAGGTATAAATACGGAAGGTTCAGCAGATGTCTGAGCAGGTGGGTGAGGAAGCTGCTTCCTTTGGTGGGATGGAAATTTTGTTTTACTTTTGTTGTATGTATTGGGCCTTAGTATTTCAATCCAATTAGCTGCTTATTACTTACATAACCCCTTTTTTCATTGATTTAGTGGGATTTAGTGGTATTCGGGAGGTTTTTCTGTTGGGTTGGAAATGTGTTATATATACATATACATTTTTCCATTTATTATACATAAGTGGGTTTTCCATTTCCAATTTTTATAGAGAAATTAGTAAAGTGAAGAGTAGGTTGTATATCATTCATCTTGCAGGAGAAAATGGCAGACTGAGTAAACTTGAATATGATTCACTGAGAGATTTACTACATTTACCAGAAAACAAGAACATTTAAACAACCAGTCCCCAGGTTACAAACGAGATCTTGTTAAACCAAAACGTGAAATCTTTGTATCATTGACTAGAGACATACCAGTCAAAATGTTTAGTCATGTTGTCAACATGAAAATAAACCGTCAAAGTATTTTAAGAATTTAAATTGATCAATTGTTGCTTGATTTACTTTACTATCATTTCTCTATATATGGAAGCTTTGAAAACAATGACGTCATATGTTACAGTAGAAATGAAGGAACCTTTTTGACAACTGAATTAACATTTTTTCATGTGATGACTTACACCATGCACACGTGTCTAAATGTTTTGCAGAGTAGACTTAAACAAATGAGAAGCGTATATTTCGTTTTGGCATCATGACGAAGACAACCGATATTTGGACTAATTCAGCGTGAAAACCCAAAACTAAATTATTAGTGAATGAACGAAAGCTATCAGTAACGACATTAAAGGAAAAGAGGGTAAAGGAATACAGCAAGATGGATTGTGGGGGTTTCTTAACGTTAAATACTTGTGAACAAAGCTGACCTCAGACATTAGGACAAACATGGCACTTGTGACAATTTATGCCTGCTATGTAACTGCTAGCCAATACGAGAACTCTACAGCTCTGTACTGGATAAGTTGTTGGATGGACAAATGATGGACAGATGGATATATGAATAGATGGAGAAATAGATGGATGAAAGTAATTTATCCTTTTACTGCTGATTTGGTAATCTGAAGTTTTGTTTCCTAAAAAAACACATTTTAACTAGCCGACTTGCTACTATTTAATGTTTTCTGAATTTCATTTTAATCATGATTAGAATGACTTATCCCAAAATTATTAAATTCCATATAAAATAGCTATTTGGAAGCATAATTAGTAAGCCTTCCATTTAGAATTTTTTGCTGCTTAACTAAATTTATAATTAATTGAATATGCATATTTCTTTATAGTTCATAGCTCCTAAACAATTAGATAACTGAATGATAAATTCCCCATAATTAACACACTTGGTGTTTATATTACTGTTTCAGAAGCAAGTCAAGGAAATTCATTTTAAAGCCTTATTTACACAGACATGTTATACTTTTTAAGATCTTTATCTTGCAAGTGTCGATATGTATGGCGTGTCTGTTTAAAATAGTTTAATTTAAATAAGAAGTTGGATCGATATCAGGACCAGAACTAAGAAGCCCCATTTTATACTTTTACTAATACAGCAACTGTAGATTAAATGTTCAATTTTTGGCTGTTTCTGTAGTAATGGTTATCTCTTTGCCTGGAATATGTCATTATAATGCAGTGTGCAAACCTGTATGAATGACAACACTTCAGTGTTGATGCTAGTTGTGCTGAGCATAGTCCCATGGAGGCTGGATGAGGGAATTTGAGTTATACCATTCCCCTGGCATGCAGGTGCACTGTGATGCACTGGCTGTTATAAAGATTAGGTGGGGAATGACATCCCGGATCTCCCCGTGAGTTTACATTGAGCGAGTGGGATTCATTCCAGAAAACATGGGGGTGCGAGTAAAATCAATGGCAGTGCAGATCAGGAGTAAGTGTCAAAATCAACTACAGCAGCTGATATATCAATTATAAAGCTCCTTTTCAATTCAATATCTCATAATATTTATTTTTGTAATTGTATTGTAGGGAGGTTCTTTCAGACTTTAGATTGCTGGAAGATCAAATTGCTGTCGACTAGTGTAAAATATTTATGCTTAATATTATTTTCAGTGACTTATCATTCATTTCGAATGACAGTCAGATAGTAAAATGGAATGTCTACATTTTCTGAACCTTGCTTGTTTTTTGAATCCTTGCACAATATGTCGTTTCTGTGTAGGTCTGTGTAGTTTTCTTAAACCAGTGACCATCGAATTGAAATAAACTGGAGGTAGGGGCCACCTGGGAGGGGTCATTCTTGAATTTCCTTCCCTGATCATTATGATATTGAAGAAATAAGTCTGACTTAAATCAGATCTAGCATTGAGCTTTTTTTGATGATATATTGACTCACATTGGTTTTGGATGCTGTATTTGGCAGTTTTATAGATTTTTTTTTCTTACGCTTCTTTATTTAAAGAAAAGGCATGTCTCCATTTTAAAATATATTTTACATACTGGCAATGACGTCAGTGGGTTTGCAGATAAGGTTATAATACCCGCTCCCTGTTATCTGCATTTATCGTAAAACTTGCATCACTGACTTTGGATTACAATTTCTTTGGACAGCGGTGAATTCCCATTGTGGCTGGGGCCACTAGGAGCACAGAAGTGAATCATTAGCGAACACTGACATTATATGAGGTACAGTACTATGAGCAACCTACAGCTATATCATTATATCATGTCGTAATAATATAAAACTGTACCACAAATAACTATCTACACGTCTTATTTCATTCGAGGTAAGGTAACAATGATTTCACAAAAGAAACATTACTGCCACACACACACACACAAAAACATAATTATGATTTTAGGTTAATACTGATAAGAATTCTATTTGCACAAAGGGCAAGCTAGCCATTTTGAGTACTTACAATGTCCCAGCTTTGTTGGAGCATATGTGCATATCTTTGAGGGTACTGAATAGCATTCACGCAGTGGGAGAAAATTAGTAAAGATGTGGGCCTGCTACCTAGAGGCTATCATGGATCCCCTGGGACAGGCTTTTATAAAGCTTAATAAAAGCTTGCAGTATGAACGAAATGACAAGGAACCCTGGACATGGGCGTGTTTGAATAGGCTAAACCCAATACTTACTTAATTGTACTACTTAATTTAATTCCATTCTATCAGTGCTCTCATTGGCACTGCATGTCGATTTATCCAAGCTCCAATTAGATGACCTCCTGCAAAGAGGCGGCACTGTAAAATTTCCAAAGTTTTTGGAAATGCTTTATACTGATACTGTGTAAATGCATGCGTTGTATGTGTGTGTATGTGGGTTTGCATGGATCACATTTGAGGACCAAAATGTCCCCAAAGTCCCCAAAATCTGTGAATGCAATCAAAAACCTAAAAACCCAAAGTCTTGTATTTGGGTTGGTTACTTATGGTTAAGGTTAAGGCTGGGCAGAGGTTAAGGGTGTCGTGATTGGGATTATGGTTTTTCCATATAAATTAATGGACGGTCCCCACTAAGAGAGGAATACAAATGTGTGTGTGTGTGTGTGTAAGTTCTATATTAGGCATTATGAAAAATGGGAAGCCATAAGTTATAGGGTATATTATTATACATACCCTAAATGAAAAGATGAGAGGATTCCCCTCAGAATTTAAGCAGAGACTGCAGGCTGCGCGGGGGAGACAATTAAAAATGTACTGGTTTCATGGTATAATTGGTTTTTCTCAAGTCCTGACACAGGAGTATAGTAACAGGGGTCCCAGTTATTGTTAAAAAATTAACAGAAGCAAGCCCAGAAGTATTGTCATACAGGAATACAAAGGAGTTGGTCAGGGGGTTTTGATGTGCAGGGGCATGTGAAATGGAAATCAGGGTGAGGAATGGGACATGGGTCTCATGGCCAGCGGTGAACTTCACAATGATGATAGACTGTGGATTTCAATATTTCACATTTCACATAGCATGGACTTGCAGTGTCAAAGGGAAGGAAAGTGACTGCAGTGGACCAGAAGATTAATGAAGCCTCCCCCTTGGATGGCTATCCACCTTGCCCATTTTTTTGCTCTAGTATTTCCCAACCCAGTCCTTGGGACCCCCAAAACAGTCCATGTTTTTGCTCCCTCCCAGCTCCCCGCCAGACAGTCCACTCCATTATTATTTTGACACCTAGTGGGGAGCTGGGATGGAGAAAAAATGTGGACTGTCTGGCAGGGACCTAAGAGGGAGCAAAAACGTGGACTGTCTGAGGGTCGCCATGGAGCGGATTGGGATACACTGTTCGACACCATCCACAAAGCTACACACAAACACCTCCCATGCTGAGAAGGAGAAGCACAATCAATAGGGAATGTTACATTCATCCACAAAAGGTGATACCACTTTGATTCGATTTTGAAATGATGATCAAATAATCAGAATAACCAATAATATACTGAATCTCAATAATGGGTACAATTAAGAGAGAATGATTTCCTTATCTTAATCTTCTGATTAAATTAAGAGCTGCGAAATACAATGCCAGCATGACACTGTCAATGGAAGCCAATTAAAAGATGTAATAATGAATATTCATACTTTGGCATTTACTGTAACATAAAAATTACTGTAAAATTAATTGCCATTTCACGGAAGAATTGTTGGTACCACTTTCTATGAATGGCCTGTCTATAAGAATCTATACACATGCATCTAACACTTATAACACATTATATATGCCCTCATAAAAAAATAGCTATAAATATTTACAAAAAGGCATAACACATTATAACCAAGTTTATTATGCATTATGAATCTCTCATTAATAATGGATTATACATACCTTCATAATGTAGCACAATGCATCCTTAATTCTTATACCAACCTTTATAATGCATTATGAAGGTATCTATAGTACATTATAGATCAGAGCTTCACTGGAGCTTATATATATATATATATGAAGTATTATAATCAACACTATAATGTCTTACGACTTTAATAGAAGACATTAATAGAAGGTGCTGTAATGCTTTACTAATTCATATACCGACCATTATAACGCATTAAAGAGTCTGTTGACCATGTACCTTGTTCTGTAGTTATTCTGTAATTTACGTTTCTCATGCTCTGATTAATGGGATGAAGTCCATTGTGATTTGATCGCACAAAATTCCTTCTGTAACAAGGGGTTGATTTAAGTGGAGTGAATAAAATATACGGATAAGAATTCTTGCTTAGAAATTGAAGGAACATGTGAGTCATGTCCGCTAAAGGGTAATGTTGGAGCGGTGGTCGATTGTTAGACTTGAAGGCTGCAGAAGCGGCCTGGGTGAAGACCACCCGGCATTTCAGCCAGCTCAGCCGATTCTGCACCCGTCCCCTATCAAGGCGGCTTCTCGCAGCCTTTGCGTACGTCTGAGAATGCAAAAGGCCCGGATCCGGTTTAGCACGCTCAGCACGCCCCCGAGTAGTCCTGCAGAATGCTTTACCATAGTCCTCACTTGTTCCCTGGGCATTTGGCAAAAACTGTCTTTGGTGGCAATATCTACATTTGGTTGTATTAAATCTAATCCACATAATTAGCCAATAGCGTTCCGCTCATTATGTCGTAATGGGCTGTAAAACGCTTTCCTAAAGCTGTTTGCAAAGCACTGCAAACACCAAGAGCATCATTAGCAGCACTAAAGGGACTTTTCAGGTAATGAAGTGCAAATAACGGCATGATAATACTTCAAAAAGAAGCAGCTGAAACATTGCAATGAACTGGCGAATTCACAAAAGAATTTGTCAAACTCGTTTATAAATCATTCTTTAATAGTGCCAAGAGTAATAATGGCCTTTAAAAGTTCCTGTGGCTTTCTAAAAAATGTTACAAGCCTGGCTAATTATTTTGTTGTAAAATGAAGAGTTTCTAATACTTTATATAATCTGAAACGCTCTCCACTCTTTGTGCCGTATGTAGCATTGACTAATACAGTAGTTGTAGCAATGCTAAACTATTTCACTATACGTAGGGAATGTCACGATAAAACCATTACAGACATTTTTGTCGGAGTCTGTGTCAGCTGTATTAGTACTGTCTGCCAGCTGATATAGGACTCCTCTCTGATGTACCATAATGTAATATTATCATTTGAAATTTTGCACATATTGTAGCTTGATCATGTTTACGTTTTATATCAGTTTTATATATCTTTTATATATACAACGTTACAAAAATGTCAACATTTTCTGTTAGTGGAATTGAGTTACTCCGCTGCTGGGTGACCACAAACTATGTCTCTTCTGAGGAAGAATAATATGAGATACGTCATTTATGTATGTGGGATTGTGTTCTGTGCCTCTTGTGTGGTAAACATACTTATAGCTGATGGAAGATCTTATTGTATAAGAGAAAGTGAGTAGGCCAGTGTAAAAAAGCAGCTACCACAGGAAATGAGACACCAATTTAGGTTAGTCAAAAGCCCAGAAGGCAGCTGTGATTCTGCCATGAACGCTGTAATCCATGGTACTGCAGTCATTTCGGAGCAAATACAGCCAGCAGCCGGAGCATCGGAATCATAAACGGTGGAAATCAGCATTCATATATTCTATAGTGCTAAATACTGGAACGGTCGCAGTTATCCGTGGAAGACTATAAAAAGACACAGAGCCTCTATTAAAATTATAGCGGAATTTTCCGAGATAATTAACATTTAGGGTTTCTTGGCTGTAAGTGACCACTTTTTGTCACATGATTTAAACTTTTACAGTAGAAGAAGGTGATACCTATATGGATAATTTACATATATATGTTGGTGTGTGTATGGGGGGGGAGTAAAGTAATCTTTAATAGGTATGGACCTGACAATTTAATTACACCACTAAAGGGATGAAATAGAACAGGCAGGCACTGGGAGAATGGAGAAGCCCCTCAGCACCTGTACTTGTGGGCATTTGTGAAAGAGTGCCTGTAGTTCCATGGCAATATGTCCAGGGCAGCTACGTCCACGTAGACTTTCCAGCCGGAAAGGCAATGAATTGATCACATGATACATTTGTGGGGTTCCCAGCTCAAGTAATTCAGCAAAGGGTCATGCTGTATGCATTTTTGGAGAAATTAAATATTCCATCATTTTGACAGAAAAGGAAAGGAGCTGTGATTCACACTGTGCCTATACCTCCCTTCCCCCCAGGACTCCCCTAAATGAGATGATACCGATTCCCCTTAAGAACATTTTCTGTAACTAAATATAAACATTGCATGCTATGGAAAGAGCCAGCTCACTGCAGCCCTTCGCATTGAGAGTGAGGAATGAAGCTGGACGTGAGAAAGTCTGTTCTCCGGATCTCTGGATGTAAGAGATATGGAGGAAAGAGGATGATACAAGGTCTTGAGCAGCAACAAGGGAAGAGCAGAATAGCTTAAGGACAGGTAAGCCAAGATAAATGCCATGGTAAGGAGAAGCTGTGGTGGTACAACAGTCTTAAGCGGGCGAGAAAAGCCCCACCGTCTCTGATATTACCTTTTGCAGAAAGACCACTTAAACTCCCTTAGATCAATTGAAGGTGGAATAAAAAATGATAAAAATGGGTTCTCCAATTGACACTCCATGAGTCAGCAATATAACAGTTCAGTGGAGAGCAGGGATTGCAGTTATGGAGAAGTAATGGACACGGACTTATATCTTGAAAAGTCGTCAATCCGTGTCCCAAGAGAGGCTCCTTACCCCGGGCCGAGGCACTTACCCCGGATCACTCCAGCATCCAGTCGTTTAAATGGGTAGAAAAAAGTAAAATGATATGCTGCACAGGATACGAGTGCGAGAAAAGCTTCAAAATGATTAAGCCATGATTTTGCTGCTATATCAAAATGTGCCCTGAGTCAGATTTTAGAATGGTTATAATAAAACAATGTTTATTATGAGATCCGCATTTATATATTTATATTTTTCACAGCACATGAATTGTACTTAATCTGTTCTAATTCGTTTTATTGTTACAGAACAGAAGAATATTTTGAAAATGTACAATGTTGTATATATGTATTTACCATCTTGCACATATTGCATGTATAGTATGGTTGTTAAGGAAACAGGGAACAAGCCCCCACAATTGTGCTTTAACTGTTCCTTCGCTGCATTGATTATTAGAGAAATTCTCTTTTCCCTTATGGATCTTTAACAGAGATCCGGACCTGTTACCCTGCTTGTGAAAAGGCGTGATTCATTGAAAACACTGCCTCTTCAGGTACCATCCCGATTTCCAAGAAACCTGTGAAAGAGTAACGCATTCATGACTCATAAATATCTGATGGCTTTATGTTTAATGCTCCATCTCGTTCTCCCAAAGCCCGGAACGTACTGTACCATGACTTTGTCAGCACCTGTCTCTCCCATCAACGTCATGTTTAACTGGAGCATCCGTAATATGCTGTAAAATGGCCAACCGTTCATTCTGGAATAAACCACTGTGGCTGCACTTAAATATTAATGGCACAAAATGGTCTTGGGGGTTAAAATTGGAGGCATGTTTCCAATTGTGTGGCTTTATTAAAAAGAAAAAGAGCTATTGTTTCGGTTCGATTTTTTTGCCACCTCAGAGTAACAAAAGAGCTGAATAAAGACGGGTATGGGTAAATACAGGCCTCACATATCATCATTAAATCTCATCGTTAAAACTCATTGAGAATGCCAGCCTATATTTTGAAGTAGATGGAAGTATTTTGTGATATTTTTTACTCCCTTTGGTGCACCATTATCAGTCAAACCTTTGGCATATTGGGCTTATTGTCATCTCAGCAGAACTTTAAAGAACAAGCTGTTCCGATTGGAGGCCTCTTTGTAGAACAGTATACATTTTCATTATATTGTTTCAATATTGTTATTGTTACCAGTGCAATTTAATCCAGTTTATCTTTTTTTGTGTCATTTAATAATTGCCTTCTATTGGGTAGTGCTACCCAAATACAGTACCTTAGGAATTTATATACGATTTTCATTTTGGGACGTCAAAAATTTCTCAGATTTTAAGAAGTTTAGGCTATCTCTCTGCTACAGAACTGGAACCGATGGCTCGGTAGTAGCAAACACCGGACAAATGGGAGTTTATTTTTGGTATTTAGAGCACATCTGAGGTGTTCACGTGTGGGATTGATGTGTATTTGAAGACAGTACTTTTATATGTAAATGTATTTTGATCACTTGAGGGAGAGTTACTTCAGCAATAGGCCATGGATGGTCTCCTCTAGCTTGGGCAGCTATTGAACGCTCATAAAAGAGCTCAGTGGAGGATCTGTGCGGGCGGGGCGGGGTAAGGGGGGTGGGGGTCTCTCATGATCACTTATGCGTGTCGTCTGTGAACACTTCTGACTGGGCATTCACTGTAGGAGCAAGAACTCTTTCAGATGTGAATATGTGACAGAGGCATACAGGGGCCAATAGGAGTCGTGCCGTGACTTTTCACGGGTCAGTCGCTCAGAAATGCAGGGGAAGTGTATGCAGAGAGGGCGAGAGGCCTGCTGGTAAACATCTCCCCTTTTTGCTCGCTTCCAGTAATACGCCTTTGATCCGATGCGTAGAAAACAAAGATAATTTGCCGTGAATATAAAATTGACCTAATAGGCCATATCGCTCTGCCTCTTGCTCGTAGCGCCTGTCAAATAAGGAAGTGGAAGTCCATGAAATGTAAGTGCTATCACAAGAGATGGAGGAAATGGGACTTCTGTCCCGGGGCTGCTGCTGTGCTTTGTCTGGCGGTGGCCCACTTTCTGCTGTTTGCTGCTTAGCTAGCCGGAGTCTGACAAGCACAGCACTTAGCAGGCGGGCTTCGGCGTTATCGCGTCCTTGGCATCACTGGCAACAGCTGAAATGACCGGCAGTGTTTGGACCTTCGGGACAGCTCAGAAGCAGTTTCATAGCTATCGCTAACACTAAGGATTCCATAGGGTGAGCATAGTTTTGGAACATCTGTAAAATAAACGTATTCCGAATCTGCAGTAGAAAAACTGTTTAGTTTAGCCTCTTTGACTGTTGGCTTCACTTTCGGATGGGCCCCCACATCATACTGCAGCCCTTGGGTGGGATTAATCCTGGGTAGGGGAAGCCCCTGCCCTGAATCTGTGGTCAGGGCTGAATGCAGGGCCTTTGTATAACAAGGCCCACTCACTTTATGGGGGAGGACCACACAACGGTGGTCCCAAATAGAACACCCAGCAGAATCACATCATGGGGCAGAAGTTTCTGCTTATGTCTGTAGAAGAGGGCGAGTACAAATACGCTAGAGACAGCTACCCACGCTGGAACGTATTAACTCTCCAGAAGAGAATGCAGCTTCTTTGCCATATGAGTAACATAGGCTATTTTAAGCTATATAATGAATTATGACTTGTTTCGTACTATCATCCCATTCATACAGTGTCCTACGCGTCCAGTGCTTTCTGGGATAGCCTGCAGGCTAGAACTGCAGCCCTATGTTGCAGGGGTAGGCAACCCTGATCCAGGAGTGCTGGTATCCAGCAGGTACCTGGTCTCTGATGAACTACACCTGATCTCAGGCAGATAGTAACTCATCAGGTGGGTTGGAAACCCTGCTGGACACTGGAACCCCAGGATCCTGCTATATTGGATAAGTGGCTGGAAGGTGGATTGAGGGACAGAAAATTTGAAATAGTTGGATTCATATAAATTTTGGGGCTGTATATTATTACACTAGTACAGCTCCCTGATTCAGAGAATTTCTGCTATTTTCCGCCAGTAGTCCTCCAGTACATATATATATTTGTATAAAATTTACAGGGGTTTAGTATTTAGTATCACAGCATAGATTATCTTGAAAAACTGCAGCCATTGCTTTACTGTACATGTCTGCAGTGCAGTGGGGCTGCCCCCCCCCCCCTCCCCGCTTATGACCACATGCTGGATGCGAGTTTCTTAAACTGTCCATCTGTCCGGCACGCTTATTGCCACACACACTGCGGGCATTGGAGCAAAAGGGGCACGCATAACCATAACGCAATATGAACTCTGCTGCGGGCCTTTGGCGGAACAGAGTCTCGATGGGTCATTGACCAGTTTGAAGAGGATAATGACACTGATGATGGATCAATGAGATGAGCAAGGCTGGATCAGTAGATTCACAGCGTGAGATACTGAGAAACAGTTTTTTGCAGATTACTACTGGAGTCGTCAGATTTATGGGTGCTACAGTATGTGAACGTGTGGCCTCAATGTATAAAAAAGCAAAAGCCCGTGTCAAAAGTACATTGAGCACAAACAAAAACATATTATATAAGAGGAAGAGACATTTCAGAGGTGTAAGGGGACTGATTGTACGTGGGTGTTTTGCTTCTTTAGACAGCATTTTTATTTGCATGAATTCTGACACGCTCTGCACTACACAACCTGAATATACTGTGATTGAAACTATGTCCGATACTTGTTTTGACACAAACTTATTAGACTAGCATGTAATGGTTTTAAATGGTCCTCTAGGGAAAGCCGGGTTGTTAGCTGTTGATTATGGCCTACTTTTAAGGGTTAGTCAAGCTGTTTTTCACATTATTCTGCAGGGAGTTTGTAATAAAAAAATATAATTGCAATTTATATTTCAGTCTCCCAGCACCAAATTCTCTTGAGAATATTTTGAAGTGTTTCTAACGGGATAAGTATCGGCTTGTAAAACTTAGGCAAAGTCCTTTTCCTTGCATTCTTAACTTTTTAATGGGCTGCCAGTTTGAGCAAAGCCATCCATTATCGACGGGAAGAATTGGCCTCGGTAGCACGGCAAATATTCATTTAGTTTAATTTATGAATCTGTGCTGCGGCATGCTGTGTCGAGCTGCATCACTTGGAAAACAAACAAACAAAAAAAAAAAGAGATTCCAGAGTGTGCTGTTGTCTGGAAATCTCAGTGCCTTACAGAAATGATGCAGTGCTACACAGCAAGTTCAAATGAAAGATAGCACACAGCTCCCATGGAAGCATGATAATCTATTCCTGCGGTCTTTCTATTATACAGCATTATATCATATGGCCGAATACGATGATAAGGAATTGAAAGTTATTTTTGGATATCGTGATAAGAGCCCTAGCTGCATTATTCAGTGCTTTGGTGCTTTTATCGTTTTTCATTCACAATCCTGTAGGGACCATGTGACCAGAGCTCGGAGAGACCTAAAGCAGCAATGAGGTGCATCCATGCGACGCTGCTGTGTGATTCCCTAGTGCAGCACAAAGTCTTGTGCGAGGGGACCGCGCTCACAGATCATACATAAACTGAACTGTAGCACTCCGAGGAATCTGCCACTCATCACCGCGCCATTTTTTTTTTTACCCAGCTGCCAAACTCGCAAGACAAGGGATCCGCTTGCTACTGTGCCATGACGTGAATTGAAATGTGGCATGTATAACATTAAAAGGAACAAAATTGCCTGCTAGTTTACTGAGCTATCATTTTAATGACATGTTTCCTCACATGTCGTTAAATCGATAGTTGCACTGATCAGGGGTCAACACCATGGCGAATTCTATATATATAATATATATATAATATATAATATATAATATATAGAATATAGAATATATAGAATTTTTTTTTTCTTCTCAATCAAAACATTTTACCACGGACACAAGTGAGTAGTGGACATGTTTGTTGACGAACCCTGCCACTGATGACTAAAAGCATTTGGATAATTATGAGAATATTCATCTATAGAATTTATTCAGTTTTTAATTTTGCATTAAGAAATCTTACCCAGTCTTACCAAAGCCTGATCTAATTGAATTTTTGCTTTTTTTTGCATGGTTCACTGTAACACTGGAAAGACTATGTAGTTAAATTAATCAAAAGATTGCTTGCAAATCTTTTTTTGGATGCATATTTTATGTTAGTTTAAAAATGTGAAAGAAAATATGGTTCAGTAAAGTGCAAACACAGCTCGACCACCCTGCCTTTTCCTGAGAATTCCATTCATGCATGATGAGATACCATTTTTTCATGATTCAAATTTTTAAATATATGTATAAAACATTAATATTTCCATGCTTATATTTAGAATTATATTACAAGAAGAAAATGGTTCTTGACAGTTTTTTAAGACAACAATGTGCAGAAATGCAACAGAGGAAGTTAAGTGGTTGCTAGTGTTTGAAAATACACAAATTACACTGTTACACATATTCTGCTACATTGGTTTTATCATGCTATTTTTAGGTTATATTGCCAAAAATGCAATATAGTCTCATTAAAAAATGCTTATTATACTTGGATCACTCTCAAATGCACTGCAAATCAGCAGTGTTCCATAAATAAAAATGCATATTAACTTAAAGGTAAACAGTAAATAATAAGTTTCAAATAGGTAAAACATTTCATTCTGTTTTCTCTCCATAGGGAAAACAAATGTAATGTTTGAATATTCAGTGCATTTTTTAATATTCTGAGTTTAAAACTGGAGTGTTAATACATATTTCTCAAGAAAACAATTTCAGTACAATTAAAGAAGGAAGTAATTAAATGTATTGGGACTGCAAGATATCTTCTGAGTAGCATTCGCTACTCTTACTTAACTTACTAATGCGGAAAAGAGGATTATTGCTGCCTACTGCTCCTGGCTTTTCTTTCTGATATCACTTCTAATAAGGGAATCCGTGACTTTCACCAATAGCATCCTTCCATCTTTTCAGAGGAGTAACACGGTGTGGTTAATTAAACAACTGGCTGTAGAGCGTACAGACAAGTGCTCTCCAAATCGTCCTTGTGAGGCAGGGCTCCACGCTGTGTGGTGTAGGAATAGGTAGATATTGCACGCGATATGGAGGTGAGACACCGCGGTGTCACCCACCGCCAGCATTCAGTGATGTCTCCGAGTGATTCGACGATGTCACGGATGAGCACTGAGTCCTTGAATTGAGGGTCGGCAGTATCACAGTTCTTGTTAAAAAGGACAATAATAAATAATAATAGTAATATATGGTAAGATGTTAGCAGATGGATTTCAGGTTTTTAGAGATGCCCTCTACTGACCACAGCTACTTCTATGTAGCAAACCCCCTGGACTTGTGCCAACTCCAACAATAAATGAAATGTCAATGTATTTAGTTACACCATTGGAGTGTCTGTTATGCCTCTTACTGTTATATCATAGAAAATGTTGGTCAGAGTGCAAATGAGAAAGTAATACTACACTTTGAAGTTGATCCTTCCAGAAATTGTCGAAAGTGTATAGGTTGGGGGGTGTGGGAGGAGTAGGGATTATATGTGGGATGGGGGCTGGTGACAGCACTGTCAGGGGAATACATTGTTGTCATGCCAACAGCATCTTTTTTAGTTTGGGTTATTGTTAGTAGTTTATTAGCATGTTATGTTTTATTCTTGTATGTGTATTTAACATGTTTATAGTTTGTACTGCTTCTTTTTTACAGAAATCACAACACATATGTAAATACAGATTCAGTTTTAATGTAGCACCAGTTTGGGAGAACTACTGGCAGTCTTGGAGACTTTTTTTGGGCATTCTAATGGGATGCCCTATGGTGATCATAGTTACAACTGAACCTTAACTCTCCTATTCTATCCTATTCTATTCTATTCGGAAATTATAAACCTACTTTACATCTAAGATTAACACAACACATACCTGCAGGCCAAACAAACAAAAACCTTGTCTGTAGATTTTTAAATGCTTGTGCCATGCATAATGGCATATCAAAGAGAAACATTTCCATGGAGATTTCTATGATATTTATACTTAGGTATTTATACAAGTCTTCATGCTAGTGTAGTACAAGCTAAAACCTTGGGTTCCTTTAAATCAGAGGTTACCATCATGATTTTACCATCTCTGAGCTATTAGTTGAATTATCCCCAAACAAGCTTGATGGGCCCAATGGCCTCATCTCGTTTGGAAATTTTTGTTCTTATACAACAACCTTATTTTTAAATAAATGTTAGTTGGATGTCAGTATCAAAGTATGCACATTTTTTACAAGACTGGGGCAAAGGCATTGTCATTGATGCTTGGAAATCACATCATTAAATGTGTCATTTTCAATCAGTACATTTATATATTCTGTATGCTATGCGAGTTCTGAAACCTTTTTGAAGTATCATCGGCATATTCATTACAGATGTTAAACCATCAATTAAATACATTAAAATCACATTACCTTTTCTTTACTGACATTACTATCATATTATCAGGAGTGTTTTAATATAGAGATATTGTTTTTAAGTGATGGAATATTAGTTGCAGATCCTTAATAGGATTAAATTAACTAGTAATAATTAGAATATGATAAAAATAAGGTTTGGAGTGATGGAACATTTAATTTTACAAAGGCTGTACTGTCTAAATGATGTTAGTGATGACAACATGGCAGTTTGGGAGCTGAAATTTTTGATTTTGGTATATTTAATGTAACTACAATAACTTTACTATGTAACAGTCATAGTTAATATTGCCACTAATAATGAGTATTACTTTAAGATGGGGTTTTATGGGTTAGCATCCCATCATGAGTGGAAGGATGAGTATTAGTCAAATTGTCAATAACAAGACCCAACAAAGTCTTAACCTCCATGTCACGTCAAATAGTAATAGTGTGTTTTATGAGTGAGTTTGTCACAAAGCCAGACAAAATCAGCCCACCAAAGCCGTGACAGGGGGGATGCATTTCATAAGAGATTTGGCAGGACTATTGAGTCGAGTGGTGCTTGATTAAGCTGGGGTACAGTACTTTTAATCAATCCATAACAGCACAGAGCAATTTAGAACGGAGCCTGACATCACAGCCTTCTGTGAGGTTAAGAAAACAAACTGTTGACACGTCTGCCTGGTTCTTCTGAGGGTCAGCGTTGTTGTTTTTGTTGGGTTTTTTTTCCCCTGAAACTTCATGCTGTGCTGCTCACCACTCCACCGACAGCCCCTATGGAAGTGCCCTCCTCACAGATAAGTGCCTCACTGACAGGGGCCCTCCGCACAGATAAGTGCCTCACTGCCAGGGGCCCTCCTCACAGATAAGTGCCTCACTGCCAGGGGCCCTCCTCACAGATAGGTGCCTCACTGCCAGGGGCCCTCCTCACAGATAAGCGCCTCACTGCCAGGGGCCCTCCTCACAGATAAGCGCCTCACTGCCAGGGGCCCTCCTCACAGATAGGTGCCTCACTGCCAGGGGCCCTCCTCACAGATAAGCGCCTCACTG